>JAPCYP010000288.1:0-109952 GCA_035048595.1 Echinosophora koreensis
ATTTCAAATGTCTCAAGTTCTGGCAAGACCGATGTTTTAAGTAGACGAAGTTTTGGTTGCCACGTCAGTGGACGGAGCCTTAAAACTCTTATTGCTTATCTTGCCTTTTCTCTCGTTTGTTGGACGAAGATCTTCTTAAGCATTTATACCAATCTGAAGCAAAGCGTATTTATTTCTTATGATTGATATTCTTTTCATCTATAATGGTTCTTCTCTTTTTGTATTAACGACTCGCATTGCCTTGTTTCATTGAGAGAAACATAGTACAAAAAAGGGGACTTGCAAAAAGCAGAATAGTACAATGCAAAACGTTGTGTACCCTGTCACCTTTTACACTGATAAAATTGGAACCTGTACAAAGGAGGCAAAACTGTTTTCAAGTTGCTTTTGCTCAGAGGTGTGCTTTTACATGCAAGAATTTGTCTCACAGTACAAAGGCCATCAAGCCAGCTGAGTCTCAACGGATATTTACTTGGTTGACTCTATTACTAAACGGGAATTTCAAATACAACCGTTGAAGATTCTGAAGAGAAGATCAAGGACCCTATAAATAGAAGACTAAAGCTTTTGAAGAAACAACTTTTGCGCATACAAAGAAATATCAAGAAATCTCTTGAGAAGCAAATACTCTCTTATTCATTCAAAAAGCAAAAGTCTGTAATATTATAGTTTGAATTCTTGCTATAATATTTATCTGATCTTAAACTTTCATACTCTCACACATAGTGAGTTAGAAGATCAAAGAAATCAAAACTCTTTATTAGAGGTAGAGCCTGAAGAGGCTTGGTAAGAAAGAAATACTTGTGAGCCTGGAGAGGTGTTGAATACTTGGTGTAATCTATTTGAAAATAGTGGAAAAATCCTTCAAGTAGAAGGGACTGGACGTAGCTCTTGGTTGGAAGAGAGTGAACCAGGATAAAACATCTTGTGTAAATCTTCTAATCCCTTATCTCTTTTGCTTTACGTGTTTATACTAACTGTGGGGATTTGAACTTGAATTTGTTAATCCTTCAAAAGACTTCTTTTCTGTGTGCTTTATTCTGCCTCCTTATTTTTGTGTGGGAAAATCTTTTTGAAAAGGCTGTTTTCGAAAAATATTAACAAACACAATTCAACCCCCCCTTCTTGTGTTTGCCTGTGTCAACTTCAAACACAAGTGCAATTAACCTAACTAATGTAAATATATGCCTTGACAGGTACTTTAAGTTTTGATGAATGACAAAAGGGAAAGGTCCAGAAGGACTAAATTGCAAAAAGCGGAAAGTTATAAAGCAAGCAAGCACGAGGGGCAAAATGGGCATTTCAGTATTTGTATTGAGTGTTTTAGAAAAGTGTGTAAATGGTAAGTAGGGTTCTCAATTTAATATTGGTCTCACACACACACTTTTAACATGTGCCAAAAACATTTTAAACATGTTTATATCTGACAATTAATTGCGCTTAATGAGTAATCAAATATTAATTGTTAAGATTTTCAAATTCAAATATGCTTCGAGCCATAATCGATTATGGGAAACCAATAATCGATTATTATATGTATTAAAAGGCTTTAAATGAGTTTAATGGGTAATTATGTTATTAAAGCCGTTGAGTTTGAATTTTGAAATAGAGTAATCGATTATGTGAAATGTATAATCGATTATGTCTTTCTGGCTTTCAACGTACTTCAAACAGAAACCCCGTAATCGATTATGTAATCGATTATGGCTTTTTATATGAAAGTCAGTGGACTCGTAATCGATTAGTATAATCGATTATGCCTATTCTGTCAAAGTGAGCGCTTCCTGAAATTGGTTTAAATAATCAATTATGAGAATGTAATAATCGATTATGCTGCGACAAAAATGAATTTTAAGAGGCTTGACCTAATTTCTTTTGAACCTTCACCTTTCTAATATAAAAGCAAAGTTAGGCAGCCATCAGAATAGAGAACACTGCAATATTTTCTGTGCTAAAACTCTGAAAACCATTTTCTCTATTATCTCTCTTGCACTATCACTTTGACCATATTATATTGAGAGTTCTACACACCATATAGGTGTTATTGTAATTGGGCTTCAAATTGTTTTTATCAGCACTATTAAGAGTGCATATTTGTTGGTAAGAGTCGTGTGACTCAAACCCTTCTTTTTCTACACCATTATTACAAGAGAGGTGATATCTCTTGTGGTGTTGTCTTGGATGTGATTTCCAAGTGTTTACAAGGGAGGTGATATTCCTTGTGGTTTACAAGAGAGGTGATATCTCTTGTGGTATTTTCTTGGATGTGATTTCCAAGTGTTTACAAGGGAGGTGATATTCCTTGTGGTTGACAAGAGAGGTGATATCTCTTGGGTTATTGTCTTGAGACTCTTTCACTGGGGGAGGTGATATCCCTGGTCTGTGAGGAGTGCTCTACATTGTAAAGGTTCTAGTTTATCCTGTTTAAAAACTAGAGTTGTTTGAAATCCCTTGGTCGTATTGCCTTGGGGACTGGACGTAGGCCACGTGGGTAGTCTGTGGCCGAACCAGGATATATCATTGTGTTCATTCTCTTTCCCTATCCTCTTTACATTTCCTCATTTTATTTATCGCGCTTTAATTTCAAACGATTTATCTTTCAAAGCGCCTTAATTTGAAAACAATTATTTATCCGCTGCGATTTCTGTTTATATTTTAAAAGGGTTTTTGATTTAACGCAAAAGATTTCATTATTACTTAAAACCCAATTCACCCCCCCTCTTGGGTGATGGTTGCCACGGCCAACAACTAAGAATCCCATAATGCACTCTAGAACCAAACACATAGAAATCAGACATCATTTCATTAGAGATCATGTTCAAAGTGGAGAAATTGTGATTGAATATGTTGATACAACAAAGCAACTTGCTGATATTTTTACTAAGCCTTTGAACAAGGAAAGCTTCTTTTTCATTAGAAGAGAATTAGGCATAATTGACCAATCCTATATCTGATCTCTGTTGAAAGTGTTTGTTTGCTTAAATCTCTGTGTAAATATGCCTTATGATTGTATGATCTGTCTCTGGAATGATCTATCTGTGTGTGGTTAGAAGAGAGTTTCAGCTAAAATTAGATTGATCAGGTACACTATGTACTTAACCCATGTACATGTATAAAAACTGGAAATTTGTTTTATACATGGGTGTGATCAATAGCTGTATAGAGGATCAGGAATGAATCCCATGTGTTTTGGTCTGATACATCCCTGTGATACACAGATGTATTAAAAACACTGAAACACAATTCCTGAATGTCACAAGTATACTGAGGTGTACTACAGGCATGTTTGTTAAATCTGAGAAAGTCAGAATGCAAATCTTAAATACTTGGGTGTATCACACCCCTGTACGCAAACGTTATAAAGCCTGGTATTTGAATTCCATTTTATTTCAAAATTTCAAATCCTCTCAAACCCACTCTCTCTTCACTTAATTCGTAACCCTAGCAGAGCTAAACCTCAGACATTTCTTTTCCCCTTTCTAAAACCCTAACATGGCAAGAACCAAGAACACTGGTCCTTCACCCTCAAAAGCTGCTGAAAAGAAGAGAAAAGAAATGGAGATGTGGAAATCAGCTGAGAAGAAGAAGGGAGCAGAAACCTCTAAGACCCCTGAGAAGAAGAGAAAAGGGATGGAAACCCCAAAGAAGACTGAAAGGAAGAAAAAGGAAGTAGGGACTTCCAAAGCTGCAAAGAAGAGCAAAGGAAAGGAAGTTGAGTCTCACGTTGAGACAGAGGTTGCAGAGAATGGCGCTCCAACATCTTTCATGGACAATGATGTTCTTCTCCAAAGGTATTCCCTCACTGATAATCAGAAAGAGTTCTTTAGACAAAATTTCAAGGATAGAGGAATCCTAGAACCTTGGATAATGGACTTGAAGTATTTTGATGATAATTCCTTCAATTTCACTGAGATATTAATCTGTCAAAAGGTCAAGGAATTTCTAGAAACTCAAATTGATTACTATCCATTTCTGGTTAAGATCTTTTACTCAAATTTTGAGATGAATGCTAATGGAATTAGCTCTGAAGTTAAAGGAATAAAGATCAAAATATCATTAGAGGAATTTAGCAACCTTGCAAATTTACCTTTTTATGGACCTAGCATTGCTGGAAATGGTCCACAAGCTGAATGGTATGATGAATATGATAGGGAAAAGGCTAGAGTAGACTTAGTTCTCTCTGATGAGCCTGAAGGTAGAGTTACCTACACTAGTATGATGAGTGTAGAAGATAGGCTTCTGCATTACGTGGTTTGCCGAATTCTGATTCCAAGAGGAGGAAATCACTCCCTACTGCAGAATTATGATTTAATGCTAATGTGGGCAATGCTGAATGAAAAACAAATAAGTTGGGGATATTGTGTTGCTGCTCACATGCTAGAATGCAGGAAAAGCAAGATGATGCTTGCATACCCTGCACTGGTCTACAAAATCCTAGCCCACTTTAATGTTTCTTTTGATGGAGAAGAAAAGAAACTTGGAAGAAAAGGAACTCACAAGTTTGGTGAAGAAATTGTGAGCAAAATGAGACTAAAAAGGGAAGATGGAAGATGGATAAAGAAAGCTGGAAACAAGGGAGCAACTACAACTGAACCATCTGATGCACAGGGAAGTGCTGCATCTGAATTTGCTCAACAGATATTGGTAATGCTGAGAAACATGGATGGCAGACAAATCAAGAGACACACAGTGCAACTGAATGCATTAACAAGCCTGAACACGAGGATGACTAAACTGGAAAAGAGTGTTAACCAGATCAAAGAAGCATTAGGAATTGACTTTCCTAACCCTGCACCTCCTGCACGAAAATTTCAACATTGCTGAATTGGCAAGAGCTGCTGCGGAGGAAGCTGAGCAACAAAATGAGGACACCTCTGCTGAACCATCACTTCAAGGCCAAGGAGACAATTAGTTCTAGGAGTTCTTAGGACTTAGAACTTATTTTGATTTGTTTTGAAAGGCTAAATGCCTTGGTCTATAATGATTTGTTGGATTCTGTTTTTAATTTCCCTGCACTATCCCTCTGTTATGAACATCTTTAATATGCTATGCTATGTTTGGATTTCTTTTCTACTGCTTTGAATGGTTATTTCTTTACCTTTTTGATAATGCCAAAAGGGGGAGAAAATGTATGATATAGAGAAAGGAAACAAATTTAAATACTGCATATGTTGAGGGGGAGCTTATATGATTCAGGGGGACTTATCATCAATAAATATTCTGATATGCTTTGATACCATGTGCTATTAAATGTTTTGATATCATGATTTATGAATTGACAAAAACACTTAGCTTCTGCTATACTTACACTCTGATTTAAGAATTCGTTAAAAGGTTTGTCATAATAAAAAAGGGGGAGTTTGTAAGACTCAATGACATAGAGATTTTGATATATGACAAATATACAATTTAATGTGTGTGCAAGTGTTTTAGTATCAAATTGCAAAGATAGGTATCAAGCTGAATCTATCAAGTTCTGTAAGCAATTAAAGGAGAATATCCAAAGAAGAAATTGAAGAGCTCAAGGAGCAACAAACAAGGACAAACATCAAGGAGTCATCAAGACAAGAGCTTAAAGGAGATTTAGATTTAAGTCTTAGATGATTTGTAAGAGAAGAAATCTCTTATTCACAAATAGCTCAGTTGAAATGTTGCATGAAGAAAATCAATTTTCATAACCTGCATTAAAAAGGAATAAGTATTAATGAAAAATGATTTTTGGAAGTTAAGTAAATTCTCTGTCAGTACAGTCATGTATTAAATGGATTTATACCATTTCCTGTAACTGACAAGTGAATATAAAGTTCTTAATATTCAGTACATAGATGTACTACACCTATGAATAACATGAAATCAGATCAGTTATAAATGGTTAACTGAATACAGGCCTGTACATATGCTACGTACTCGTGTATTCAAGTTTCTGGAAAAATCTGATGTTCATTAATACATAGATGTACTGAATGGGTGTACTGGTGGTACTGATGGATTAACCAAGATCAAGTTTTTAAAGAACTCGTACAGCCATGTATTACACAGGTGTGCAGAAACTTTCAGTATGTAAAATGGTTAATACATCCCTGTACTCAACCCCTGTCCAAGAACTTGAATCAGTTTAACTGATTCTGATATCAGACCCAAATCTGTTTGGACTGATCCCAAACGGTTACAACTTGTTTTCTATATAAAGTGGGATCAATAGAATACTGATATCATATCAGAAACACACGAAATTAATTTGAGAGATCAATTGTGAAAATCATTCATCATCTCTCTTGAGCTTATTGTGAAAAGAGTGTTTCATCTCATTAGAGCTTCAATTTGTGTATTCAACTTTTGAGAGTTAGAAATCAATCTTTCTGTTTTTATTTGATTGTAAGAGAGAGGGAGTCTCTCTGTGTGATTAGGGTGAGGAATCCTAAGGAAGAACATTGAGGCTTTTTCACAAGAGGTGTGGTATCCTAGAAGTGAAAGAAGTGCTCTGTGGTGTAAAGGTTTTTCAAGCTACCTGGCTAAAGCTTGCTGTGTTAGTGTGTGAAATCCCACATGTGGAGTGGGGACTGGATGTAGGTCACAGTGGTGGTGACTGAACCAGGATAAATCTGGTTGTGTGGTATTCCTAAACTCAAAGCTCTTTAATTTCTGTCTTGCGCTTAAAACTAAGTTCTTGATATACATTGTTCAATACTGTTTCTGTTATAATCTGAAATCACTGATTGAACATTGTGCAAACTGCAATCTAATCTGTGTTGTTCAAATCTAATCTTAAAGACTTACTCTCTGAACTGAATTGCATATAACTGTTCTTGAATTGCAAGGCTTAAAACTCAATCATATACAATATGTTCTTGTTTCTTAAAGATTGAATTGTATGCTATAAAACCTGGTTGTTAAAGTTGAGAACTTGATCTGTTTAATTTGAATTGAAACCAGAAGCATTATTGCAATCAATCTTGAGTTATTAATTGTTCAAAACTGAGTTGATTAAAACTGAAACTGAATCTGAAACTGATATTGTAACTTCAGTTGCTGACTGATTAAGGCCTGTACCTAATACCTGTATTATCTGTTCTGAATCTTAAAAAGCCCTTTCTTAATCTGTTAAAGATCCTGAGGCAAATCTATTTTGAAAAGGAAGAATTTTTGAAAACTCAATTCACCCCCCCCCCTGTTGAGTCTTTGAAGCCAAAACAACAGATGTCACATACAGAGCTGGTATAACCGTTCCGGAATAAAATCCACGGAATACAACTGAAGCTGAAAACTAACAACAACTAACAACTGTAAAACTAAGCATCCTAACTAGAGTCACAGCTCCTCAGAGTCATTCCTCCACTGGCTGCTCACCGTCCTCTGCATAAAGAGATACATGCCAACAACAGAAAAAGAGAAACGTAGAGTAAGAAATCATGTAAACACAACGGCATGGAGATAGAAAGCAAGATGAACATACATCATAGCATGACATAGCAATATACAACATATAACATCAACATATAAATAATCACATAATCATGGCATCTCAACCAACATATGCTATGCGTTGCAACAGTACTCCGCTACTTCATTATGCATGTGGATCCAAACTATCTCAGAAAGGCAACTTCGGTGCTACATATCCACATTGGCCAAAAAGCACCAACGCTGGCAGTCCACCAAACCATGGGTGAACCCCTTGGATAGCCGACGCACCATAACGAGGGTATGCCACCGCGGGAGCGCATGGTCCACTAAAGCTTGGGTGAACCATCGAGACTTGGCCAGATCGTCAAAGTCTAGGACGACCTCCCCTATGTTGAACTTCCCCCACTAACAACTTCAACGTATGAATGCATGAGCACAACAGTAAACAAGGCAACCACCTCCTTTGCTTGGGCCAATAAGCACCCAAGACTTATCACTATCATCAACAACATCAACACCCTGACTCCTTCGAGTCAAGGCCCCCTTGGCCAAAAACCACCAAGGTTCAACTCATCAACACCTCGACCAAAAAGCATCGAGGCCGCTTTGGCCAAAAAGCACCAAAGCTTATCAACGTGCGGTAACCCATTGGGTACCGACTTAACCAACTTGTTATTCTTGATTCATCTTAATTAGTCTTTAATTAAGTTATCTAACTCTTCTTTATTTGATCAGTGTCTTATCACATTATTAGGGACATTTGGGGTTAAACACACCTTAAAAACCTTTAATCTCAGATTCTGACCAGTAAAGGGAGCATGGGTGTGCTCACCCCAGCACGGTCGTGCTACCACTTAAGTGGAGCACGGTCGTGCTCACTGTCCTGCACTGCCGTGCTCAAGCGCGGTCGCCTTCCAGAATTTAACTGGGAGCACGGGTGTGCTCCCTGTTCAGCACGATCGTGCTCCTGGGCGTGGCCATACTGTTCTGGGTAGATTCAACTTGTGTTCTTGGAGCCAAAACTCCCTAACACTCTCAAATCAGATCCTAGGGTCTAGTTAAGGACCATCAAACAGCAACTCACCTCTCCTTACTATCAATCCATATTTTATAAACATTTGGGGAATTAAGTCCTTTAATTCTCATGTTCGTTAAGAATCCTAATTTTGCCAATTAGGGTCTTATTAACGTTTTCAACATTACGAACAACACTCAGCCAAATTCATGGACGATAACAACAGTCAATAACATTCATCTCATATCATCATCAACATCAATGAGCTAATGGCATAATAGTTATCATCAAACATACAACCTCATAACAGTTTAACATTTACATCAAATAGGCATATGACAGGCATACCAATAACTAACAACATTCAGTCAAACATGTCTTAGGCATTAATAAGAGTTAGGCAAACTGAAGTTGACACAGGCAAACACAAGAAGGGGGGTTGAATTGTGTTTGTTAATATTTTTCGAAAACAACCTTTTCAAGAATAGTTTTCTCACACAAAGATAAAGAGGCAGGGGCAAACACACAGAAAAACAAACTTTTTAAAGAATAACAAATTCAGGTTCAAATCCCCACAATTAGTATAAACACGTAAAACTAAAGAGATAAGGGATTAGAAGATTCACGCAAGTTGTTTTATCCTGGTTCACTCTCTTCCAACCAAGAGCTACGTCCAGTCCCTTCTACTTGAAGGTTTTATCCACTATTCTCCAAATAGATTACAGCAAGTATTCAACACCTCTCCAGCCTCACAAGTATTCCTTTCTTACCAAGCCTCTTCAGGCTCTACCTCTAACAAAGAGTTTTTGGTTTCTTTGATCTTCTAACTCACTATGTGTGAGAATATGAAAGTTTAAGATCAGATGAATATTATAGCAATATTCAAGCTAAGATATTACAGACTTTTGCTTTCTGAAAGAATAAAAGAATGTTTGCTCGCAAGAGATTTCTTGAGATTTCTGTATATGCGAAAAAGTCCTTTTTTCAAAAGTCTTGGTCTTCTATTTATGGAGACCTTGCTCTTCTCTTCAAATTCATCAACGGTTATATTTGAATTTTTCCGTTTAGGGATAGAATCAACAATGTAATATCCATTGTGACTCAGCTTGCTCGTGGCTAATGTACTATGAGATAATATTCTTGCATGAAACGGGCACACCACTGAGCCAATGCAACTTGAAAAACTGTCTTGCCTTCCTTGTACAAAATCCAGCTATTCCAGCGTAAAAGGTGATAGGGTACAAGTCGTTTTGCATTGTACTATATTGCTTTTTGCAATTCCTCATATGTACTATGTCTCTCTCATAGAAACAAGACAATAAAACCGTTAATAACAAATAAGAAAGACCATCATATATTTGAAATAAATATCAATCATTTGAAATAAAATCAATATGGTCCAGATTGCATTAAATAAGATATCAATGCTCAAATTTTTCGTCCAGTGACGTGGCACTTAGTAATTAATGTTTTTCTTAGAGAGCAACTCGCGTCTACTAAAAGGGACTTCGCCGTCCACTATTATGCATTCAAGCACTCGTCCACTGACGTGGCACTTGAGTTAAAAGAAATCCTTCCCGTGGTAGAATGGACTCGTCCACTCAGGGAATCTTTCAATTAAAGAATCAAGTTACATATGGACGCGGTTAAATACTCTTAGGAGAATAGAATTTCGAGTACCCTGTAAGACTTAGATAAGACTTGTTAGATCTTAACTAACACTTTGCCATATAAAATTTAATCCTTTTTGTTAACATCAAAACTTAGAGATTATTTAATCCAAATTACTTTGGTCCCCTTTTTGATGATGACAAAAACTAATTAAATTTGAGTGTGCAAAGTCTAAGAGAGCTTACAAAGCTCCCCCTAAGACAAAGTATTCAACAGTTCAAAGCAGTATCAGAGCATAATTGACTTTAGATAAATTAGGCATAAGAGTTAAGTCAAGACATAGTATCATCAAGATGAATATTTAACAGAATAAACTTATGCATATGCAGACAAATATGTACTTTTTCAAAAAAAAAAATCTGGCTCTGTATAAAATTTAATCTTTCCTTTCTCCCCCTTTTTTGTCATCAGACAAAAAGGTAAAAGGAGTGGACCATCATTGTCAGCAAAATAGATAAAACAAAGAAAGACAAGGTTTAGGTAGGAGGAGGTGGTGGAGGGGGTTGGTTTAGATTTGGGTTTTGGTTCTTCTGAAAATCCATCAACAATGCCAGCATCTGAGTCACCATTGTATTTGTAGGGGCCAAAGTATCTTGAACTTGCTTCTGTACCCTTTCTTCAAACTGTTGTGCCATATGTTCTGTCTTCTCTTCAACTAACTTGCCAACCTTATCATCAACAATTTTTCCAATGATGTCCTCAAGATTGGGTGGCAAGGATAATTGTCTTGAGCTCTCAGCAGTGTCTGAGATAGTGTCTTGAGCTTGGGCTGGTGGATGAACCGTAGCAAGAGCTAATGGTTGAGATGATGTCTTAGCAGACTCAGCACCTTGCTTAGAAGCACAGACCTCAGCAGACTGCTCAGCATGTACAGTTGAAGGTTCAGCAGAAGCAGGTTTGGAAGAGATTTCAGCATTTAATTCAGGGCCTTCCACAATTAACTCCTCTGCTATATGTTCAGAAGATGAGGTTGAAGGTGAAGCAGTGGCATCTTGTACAATTGGCTCAGGGACATCCTTTGCCCAGTGAATAGGAGTAATTTCCTCCACATCCCTGCTGGTAATGGGGAGTGCCCACAGATCTTTGTAGATCATAAGCCTGATCTTTGAGAGTCCACACTTTCCTATGACTTTGGGAATTTTTTGCTTTTCTTCCTGAGATAAGCCAGAAGATGAGGTTTCCCTAGTGCAGTGGATAGTGTGAGACTTCCAGAAATCAGCAGGTATTCTTTCTTCTATTTTCCTGACATCTTCCATGTGCAGATAGTACTCAAGCATAGAGTAATCAAAGGTTTCTTCAGATAAGTCCAACATTGCAGAGTGAGCTTCAGGCATAACTCCTTTATTTCTTCTACACTTTCTGTCCTTGTCCTTATTAAGGTCAATCATGTCAAGCCTAGGACAGACAGGGTAAGGAGCAATTCCTAGACTTGTTTTCTTTCCATGCCTAAGTCAGGTGAATGGAACACAGTGTGCAGCTCTGTCTACTTGGAAGTGACTGAACTCCCATTTTAGTATTTCATAGTAAAACTGATCTTTGAAGGGGTCTGAGGTTCTTCCATAGATACTGGGGTGTTTGAATTTCATCCATTTGGTATTGCCATCCATGATGATGGGAATATGCTCAAAAGATCTGGCTCTTTTCTCAGGTATGGTAGGCAGCCTGTTCCTTTTTGAGTCAGTCTCCCATACTGGTATGATATGCCTTTCTACTCCATCAGTAAAGGGAATCAAAGGTGGGGTTTTTATGAGGTTAGGGTAAATTTTTCTTCTAGGGAAACGTTTAAGGGGTAAGTGGGTAAGAAGAGGTCCATGTTGGTTGTGCATTTCTGAGGGAAAGGGTGGGAGGCTGAGTGTTTGGATATCTGTTGGTCCAAGGGTAGTCCTCATATGGTTCATAGTCATATTCAGCATAGGGGTACCACTTGGTGAGAGGAGTGTCAGGGTCAATATCAGGGTCAGGTTGGTGAGTGTGAAACAAAACTTTCCAATCCCTCTTGATCTTGACCCAATTCTCAGATTTGTTGGCAAAAAGAGTGGATGAGGGTACAATGGGTGGAAAGAGTTTTCTAAAGGGTTTAGGAAAAGGGGCACCTGGGCAAATTCCATCATCAGTTTGATGAAACCAGGGGTCAGAATCAGGTATAATTGGTGGAAAGATGGTTTTGATAGGTGTAGGTTGTGGTATGGTCAATTGATTTGGGGTGCTTTGAGGTGAGGATGTGATAGAAGTTTGGTTAGTTTGGGTTTTTTGTGGTGAAGGTTGGGGTGAGGGTAGAGTTGGTCTGTATACATTGTCAAAGAACCCTACTTCAGGAGCAGAGACACTATCATTCACAGTATTAACATCAGGAGCATCTTCTGCTAAATTAACAGGAATTTCAGCAGAGATGTTTACCTCAGAGGCTGCAAAAGTCCTTGCTTTCCTTGCAGGTTGCCTCTTCTTGGTAGGGACATCAGCAACTTCACTTGCTTTCCTCTTCAAGATTGTTGTCAGAGGAACATTATCTTCTTCAACATCATTATCTTGAGACAAAACCGACTTCCTTGCTCTCTTAGGAGCAGGATGAGGATCAGGTTGAGGTGCCTCAGCTCTAGGTTCATTAATCACAATGCCTCTAGTAGGCCTTATGGGGTTAGGCTTCCTGACGGCCATTGTCTTCCTCTTGGTTCCTCTCTTGAGACCAAGGGTTGCAGCATTGTTGGCCTCAAGTGATTCTTCTTTAATCTTCATCTTTTCCTCAAGCTTGGCCAATTCCACTTGCTTGTATGTGTTAAGTTGCATGCCACTGAGATTACTTCTGCCAAAATCAGCAACTTGCATTCCTTTCTCACGAAGGAGTCTTTCTTGTTCATCCTTAGGTTTTGCACTCAGAACATTGTACAAGCCTTGCTGTTTGAAAATCTTTGACAGAAGGTGAGTGAAGGTGATGTGTGAGGCAGATTCTTTATTGGTAATGGCATCCTTGAAACGATGAAACAGGATCCAGGGTAAGTTGATCTTTGTTTCAAAAACCAGATGGCAAAGACAAAACTTATGAAGAGTTGATAAGTTGTCCTTAGACCCAATCTTATGCAGCACCACCTTGTTCAAGATTTGGTGAAGAATCCTGATGTGATCCTTCATCTCAGAGGATTTCCAAGAGTGAGTTCTCACGGTGTCTTCCCTCATCAGGGTAACAGCAATTGTCTCTGAACCGCCTAGGTCTTCTTCCCAGTTCTCCGTGAAGACCAAACCCTCTTGAGCACATACAATCGCATCAGAGATTGTTTTCTCGGACACTATTACTTTTCTTCCCAGCACAAACCCTACTACTTCTGTTTCAGTAACTTTTGGTCTTCTCCAGAATTCCCTTATCAAATCAGGATACACTGAGACCTTTTCCAGAAAGATTCCATCCCATCTAGCAGCGTTAATGAACTTACTCACATCCAGGTTGTACTCATTTAGAATTTCAAAGTTGAAATGATGTTCCACAGATACACTCATGGTGTCAGTTGCAATAGCAGGCATGGGAGCGGAGGTTGAAGCCATTGTTGAGTAAGATGAGTTAGGGTTTGGAAGAACAAGGGAAACAGAGAGTTCGGAAGTTTCAGAGAGAGGTTTACAGGGATGAAGAGTAGCAAAAGGTTTTTCAGAGGGAAAGAGGTTACTTTTAAAGGTCTCTGAATATCAATAGTTTTAAAAAAATTCAAAAAGAAATAACTGACAAGACATGTCATTAGTGTAAAACGGCGTTGGTATATTGGGACCATAAAAAGTTATGATGGGATTGATGAAGGTAGCTGACTCAGCAAGGAAATATGAAAACCAAATGTTTTATATAAATATGTCCAAAGACAAATTAATGCATTCAATAAATGTATGCATAGACGAGTCCACACAAGATTGAGAGTGGACGCGTAGACACATATGTAGTGGACACGGCACACCAACAGAAGTGGACACGTAGACTACACATGAACTGGATGCCATGACTAGTGGATGTGCAGTGAAAACATGCAATCAACAAATATACTAAATCAAACCACATACAACATATTTAAATGCTTTCTTATAAAGATAAATCTGTCCTCAGCAAGAGGTTTAGTAAAGATATCTGCCCATTGATGGTCAGTATCTACAAATTGAACATCAAACACACCTTTTTGCACATAATCCCTAATAGAATGATGTTTGATTTCTATATGTTTAGCTCTAGAGTGCAATATTGGATTCTTAGGTAAATTGATTGCCGCAGTATTATCACAAATAAGTGGAATACTACTTACAAATACATTGTAGTCCTCCAACTGGTGTTTGATCCATAGAAGTTGTGAGCAGCAACTCTCAGCTGATATGTATTCTGCTTCAGCAGTTGATAGAGCAATGGTACTTTGCCGTTTGCTTGACCATGATACTAGGTTAGCTCCAATGAAGTGACATCCTCCACTGGTGCTTTTTCTTTCAATTCTATTTCCAACATAGTCAGCATCACAAAAGCCAACTAATCTATAATCTTCATCTTTCTTAAAGCACAGACCAAGATTAGTAGTACCTTTTAAATATCTAAAAATTCTTTTAACTGCTGATAAGTGAGATTCTCTAGGATCAGATTGAAATCGAGCACATAAGCAAACACTGAACATAATATCAGGTCTGGACGCTGTAAGATATAGAAGAGATCCTATCATACCTCTGTATACCTTTTGGTCTACCTTTTTCTCTTTATCATCATTGTTCAGTATGGACGTGGGATGCATAGGAGTGTTCATTGGTTTGCAATCATCCATCTTGAACTTCTTTAAGAGTTCCTTTGTATACTTAGTTTGATGGATGTACACCTCGTCCATAGTTTGTTTAACTTGTAGTCCAAGAAAGAACTTGAGTTCTCCCATCATGCTCATTTCAAATTCCTTCTGTATTAACTTTGAGAATTCTTTGCACAGAAATTCATTATTAGCACCAAATATAATATCATCAACATAAATCTGTACTACTATGAAGTTGGATTTAATCGACTTTCTAAACAAGGTTGTATCAACCTTTCCTCTATTAAAGCCATTATCCATCAGAAAAGAACTTAGCCTATCATACCAAGCTCTTGGGGCTTGTTTTAGGCCGTATAAAGCTTTCTTAAGCTTGTATACATGTTCAGGTTGGGTTTCACTCTCAAAACCCAGAGGTTGCATAACATAAACTTTTTCATTGATAAAACCATTTAGAAAAGCACTTTTTACATCCATTTGGAAAAGCATAATATTATGATGTACAGCAAATGAAAGTAAAATTCTGATAGCTTCTAATCTAGCAACAGGTGCAAAGGTTTCAGTATAATCTATACCTTCTTCTTAAGAGTAACCTTGTGCAACTAATCTTGCTTTATTTCTTATAACCTTACCATTCTCATCAAGCTTGTTTCTGTAAACCCATTTTGTTCCTATAACAGATTTATCCTAGGTAGGGTTACAAGAGTCCAAACTTCACTTCTTTCAAACTGGTTTAGTTCTTCTTGCATTGCTAAAATCCAACCATTGTCCAGCAGAGCCTCGTCTACTGTCTTTGGTTCCAATTCAGAGACTAATGCAGGATCTTCTTGCTCTTTGAAGGTTGATCTGGTTCTTAGTTTATCACTTGGATTTCCAATGATTTGATCTGGTGGATGATAATTATTGAAATGCCAAGATCTCTGAACAATGTCTTGTTGAGAGGTGGATGTTTCTGGTTGTTGAGAAATGTCTTCAACTTGATCATCAACTTTAACTTCTGTTGTCTCTCCTAATATGTTTATGTCAAGATCTGCAAAAGCTTCATCTAGCTCTGATAATTTCTTATCAGGCTGTTTGTCATCAAATCTAACATGTATACATTCTTCTACTACTAGTGTTCTAGAATTATACACTCTAAAGCCTTTTGATGTGTCAGAAAATCCTAACAGGATTCCATTGTCTACTTTTGCATCAAACTTACCAAGTTGATCTTTAGTGTTAAGAATATAACATTTACAACCGAAAGGATGAAAATAAGATATGTTGGGTTTTCGTCCCTTCCACAATTCATAAGGAGTCTTATTCAGAATAGGTCTAATGTATATTCTGTTCTGAATGTAGCAGGCAGTGTTCACAGCTTCGGCCCAGAAGTGCTTAGGGACAGAATTGTCATTGAGCATAGTCCTAGCCATCTCTTGAAGAGATCTGTTCTTTCTTTCTACCACACCATTTTGCTGTGGTGTTCTTGGTATTGAGAAGTTGTGTTAATACCACTTTCTTCACAAAACTCATGGAATAGCTCATTGACAAATTCCCCCCCATGATCACTTCTAATTGAAGCTATACACATGCCTTTTTCATTCTGTACACGTTTGCAGAATACAGAAAAGACCTTGAAGGACTCATCCTTGTGAGCAAGGAACATAACCCATGTCCATCTAGTGTAGTCATCTACAATAACTAGACCATATTTCTTACCACTGATAGAAGCAGTCCTTGTTGGACCAAAAAGATCAAGGTGTAACAGTTCTAGTTGTCTCTTGGTACTAACAATATTCTTAGATTCAAAAGAACCTTTGACTTGTTTTCCCTTCTGACATGCATCACAGAGAGCATCAGATTTGTACTTAAGGTTTAGTAATCCTCTTACGAGGTTATGCTTACTTAGCTTTGAGATTAATCTCAAGCTTGCATGACCTAGCCTTTTATGCCAAATCCATAGCTCATCTTCAATGGACACTAAACATGAGACACTCTGATTTGAGAGGTCCTCCAAGTCAATTTTGTACAAATTGTTTTGCCTCTTAGCAGTGAATAAGATTGATCCATCATTCTTCTTGACATAACACATGTTCTTATTAAAAGAAACATCATATCTACTGTCATATAATTGACTTATGCTCAGTAGATTATGTTTTAAACCATTCACTAAAAGAACATTATCACTGGAGGGAAAAGGATACTTACCAATTTTACCTATACCAGTGATCTTTCCTTTCTGGTTTCCTCCAAATGTCACCCAGCCACCATCCTTATGTTTAAGGTCTTGGAACATATACTTTTCTCCCGTCATGTGACGTGAGCATCCACTGTCCAAGTACCAGGACGTCTGTTTCTTTCCTGTTGTTAAGCAAATCTGCAACAGGTATTATCTTGCCCTTAGGTACCCAAAATGACTTGGGTCCTTTCATGTTAGTTTTCATTGGATAAGAATATTTAGTATGTCTGTTATGTATGCATCTAGATGTAGAATGCCCACTTTTTCCACACACTTTACAAAAGGTGTTGGACGGGCCTGACTTGGCTTTAGCATACCTAGCCGGAGCTTTTGAAGCTCTTTGCTACATAGGTGGTTTTGACTTAATGTAAGATGCCTCATGCTTCTTATTGTCACAACCAAGGCCAGATTTATCAAATGGTGACCTAGAATACCTTAGGATAAGACTAAGCTTATCTGAGCCTCCTACAAATTTTGACAAAGTGTCTGTTAAGTATGTTACATCTTGTTTCAGTTTTGCAACTTCACAAGAATTGTCAAGCTCACATTCAGATTTGTCAGTTAGACTGATATTCTCTGATTTTAGCTTATCATTTTCTTGAGCTAAGCTTTGTTTTTCAATGCAGACTCTATCATATTCTTTTGTTAATTTTGCAAACATCTTTTTAAGACTTTTGTATTCATGAGATAGTATGGATGAGTCATGCAGTAATTCATCAAAGGCATTTTTGAGAGTAGAAGGTTCAGAATCTGTTACCTCATCATCATCAGTGTACTCATTTTCTGATGATGTGTCAGCCATGTTCCTCTTCCTCATATGATGAGGATAAGTCCAAGTCCTCCCATGTAGCCATTAAGCCCTTCTTTTTCTTGAAGAACTTCTTCTTCTCTTTTAAGTCAGGACAGTCAGCTTTGAAATGGCCTGGCTTTTTGCATTCAAAGCACAGAGGTAGACCTTTTTCTTTGGAGTTTGATTTCTCCTTAGAAAATTTCTTGTTGAACTGCTTTCTCTTGAAGTTACCTTTCCTTCTCCACACATGTTGTATCTTTCTGGAGATGAAAGATAATTCATCTTCATCTGATCCTTCATCACTGTCTGAAGGTTTAGCATCATCTGAAGACTCAGTAGCTTTAAGGACTTTTGAAGAGCTGGCTTTCTTTGCCTTTAAAGCAATGGACTTTCCCTTTCTGGAATTGTCTTCTTCATTTAGTTCAAGCTTATGAACTTTTAATGACCCTAGAAGTTCTTCCAGAGAGAGAGTGTTCAGATTCTTAGCTTCTTAGCTTCTTGAATGGCAGTGACCTTTGGTCTCCACTGCTTGGAGAGACTTCTCAGAATTTTTCTGATATGATCTCTATTCTCATATATTTTTCCAAGAGATCTGAGACTGTTTGTTATTGTTTGAAATCTTCCAAACATCTAATCTATAGTCTCATGATCAGTCATCTTGAAGAGTTCATACGGGTGAACCAGCATGCTTATCTTTGACTCCTTCACTTGTGATGAGCCTTCATGAGCAAGAGCCAGTGTATCCCAGATTTCCTTTGCTGTGTTGCAGCTGTGAACCTTAACATGTTTTGATCTGGTGATGGCACACATCAAGTAATGTTTGGCCTTGAGATTTAGTTGATGTTTAGCCTTTTGATCTACACTCCAATCTGCTCTAACCAAGACTGCTTCATTTTCACCTCTTGGCTCAGAATAGTCATTCTCAATCAGTTCCCGGATGTCTAAGTTCTGTACATCCAAGAAGGCCATCATTCTCTTCTTCCAATAATCATAATCAGTTCCATCAAAGAGTGGAGGTCTGTTTCTGCATCCATGGTTGTAGGATCGTACTTCCTCAGCACTTGTTAGATGCTCAACCCTTTCGAGGCTGAGCTCTGATACCAACTGAAGTTGACAGAGGCAAACACAAGAAGGGGGGCAAATTGTGTTTGTTAATATTTTTCGAAAACAACATTTTCAAGAATAGTTTTCTCACACAAAGATAAAGAGGCAGAAGCAAACACATAGAAAAACAAACTTTTTAAAGAATAACAAATTCAAGTTCAAATCCCCACTGTTAGTATAAACACGTAAAACTAAAGAGATAAGGGATTAGAAGATTCACGCAAGTTGTTTTATCCTGGTTCACTCTCTTCCAACCAAGAGCGACGTCCAGTCCCTTCTACTTGAAGGTTTTATCCACTATTCTCCAAATAGATTACAGCAAGTATTCAACACCTCTCCAGGCTCACAAGTATTCCTTTCTTACCAAGCCTCTTCAGGCTCTACCTCAAACATAGAGTTTTTGGTTTCTTTGATCTTCTAACTCACTATGTGTGAGAATATGAAAGTTTAAGATCAGATGAATATTATAGCAATATTCAAGCTAAGATATTACAGACTTTTGCTTTCTAAAAGAATAAAAGAATGTTTCCTCGCAAGAGATTTCTTGAGATTTCTGTATTTGCGCAAAAGTCCTTTCTTCAAAAGTCTTGGTCTTCTATTGATAGAGACCTTGCTCTTCTCTTCAAATTCATCAACAATTGTATTTGAATTTTTCTGTTTAGGGATAGAATCAACAATGTAATATCCATTGTGACTCAGCTTGCTCGTGGCTAATGTACTATGAGATAATATTCTTGCATGAAACGGGCACACCACTGAGTAAATGCAACTTGAAAAACTGTCTTGCCTTCCTTGTACAAAATCCAGCTATTCCAGCGTAAAAGGTGACAGGGTACAAGTCGTTTTGCATTGTACTATATTGCTTTTTGCAATTCCTCATAGGTACTATATCTCTCTCATAGAAACAAGACAATAAAACCGTTAATAACAAATAAGAAAGACCATCATATATTTGAAATAAAAATATCAATCATTTGAAATAAAATCAATATGGTCCAGATTGCATTAAATAAGATATCAATGCTCAAATTCTTCGTCCAGTGACGTGGCACTTAGTAATTAATGTTTTTCTTGGAGAGCAACTCGCGTCTACTAAAAGGGACTTCCCCATCCACTAGTATGCATTCAAGCGCTCGTCCACTGACGTGGCACTTGAGTTAAAAAAAATCTTTCCGGTGGTAGAATGGACTCGTCCACTCAGGGAATCTTTCAATTAAAGAATCAAGTTACATATGGACGCGGATAAATACTCTTAGGAGAATAGAATTTCGAATACCCTGTAAGACTTAGATAAGACTTGTTAGATCTTAACTAACACTTTGCCATATAAAATTTAGGCAAAATTACACTTTTGGTCCCTTAAGTTATTTGTTTTGTTCAAATTGGTCCCTTAAGTTTTTTTTGTGACAAACTAGACCCCTAAGTTAGGTTCAGGTTTCAAATTGGTCCCATAAGTTTTTTTGTGACAAACTAGACCCTTAAGTTATGTTCGGGTGACAAATTGGTCCCTTAATTTGTCAAAGGGACCAATAAATTAGACCCTTAATTTATTATTTTTAATAACTTAAGGGATCAATTTGTCACCCCGAACATAACTTAAGGGTCTAGTTTGTCACAAAAAAAAACTTAAGGGACCAATTTGAAACCTGAACCTAACTTAAGGGTCTAGTTTGTTACAAAAAAAACTTAAGGGACCAATTTGAACAAAACAAATAACTTAAGGGACCAAAAGTGTAATTTTGCCTAAAATTAATCCTTTTTGTTAACATCAAAACTTAGAGATTATTTAATCCAAATTACTTTGGTTCCAACATATTCACATATAGCATTAACATTCATAACAGTTAACAACACTGGGGTTATGAGAACACCTCATCTTACCCTACCCCCTTGCCTAATGTATACACTATCCTTCCCCCCATACCTGGTATGAAGATTCCCGTTAGCTAACGCAGATCACCAACTGGTTCCCTCGAATGGCTCGACAAACAACCCCCAAGCCTTGGCTAACACGAAAAGGTTAACCAATTAGTTCCCAAATCAAGAACAAGAAAAAGGAAACTAAAAGGGAAGAACTATTAGCTTTCTACGATTGGCACTGACTAACTAGACGTTCCCACAAGTCTCCAAAGCTCCAACAATGTAATGGGTTTAGAGAAAATAGGTAAGAAAGGGTTTGTTGTCGCACTAAGGTTTCTGTTTGTGCAAAAATAGGGTTTACAGCTAGATCCCTCGGTTACTGTTCTATATATAAAGCATCAGACCCGAGCACGATCGTGCTCCTCCTTGAGCACGGCGTTGCTCAGCTTAGCACCTATGAGGTGTGGTCTTATATTGAGCACGGGCGTGCTCCCTATTGAGCACGGTCGTGCTCAACTTAGCGTCAGCGAGACGTGCTAACCCAACGAGCATGGCCATGCTCTTTATTATGCACGGTCGTGCTTGTGACCCTGACAGTCACAAGACACAAGCCTAAGAAAAGGATTTTCCACCTAAAAACCCCACTTAGCCTACTCTAAACCTCCTTAACAAACAAAGCACACACACAAGCACTTAATGAAAAACGAGGTGTTACACTATGATAGTAGTAAGTTTGACACCTGGGTAAAATATCTCGTTGAAGTACTAGAGTGGCGAAATAATATCATGTAACTAAAATAAGATATGAGAAAAAATGAACTGAGTACACAATATTTACGTGGAAAACCCTCAACAGATAAGGGAAAAATCATGGGCAAGATTGTAGAAGATTTTCACTAAGTGGAAGAAATTACAAGACCTCTATCTAAATACAAGGAGAGAACAATGACACCCTCTCTTAAATATAGGAGAATGCACACAAGGCAAAACCTCACAGGAGAAACTATCTCTCACTTTTCGAACTCTTGGATGCTTGCTATGCAATTTCTATCTGTTGCTACCCTCTCACTAGTGTAGGAAACACATTTTACAATGGCTAAAATTGACTTGTAACGTCGTTTTCAAAGGCGACGTTGCTTTAGCCAATGTTACAAGTTTAACCTGTAACGTCGGTTTTCCAACCGCTGTTACAAGTTAACCTGTAACATCGGTTCTATGGAAAACCGCCTTTAAAAGTAGGGGATTGTCTGATCAAAGCATGTTATAAGTTAACTTGTAATAACGATTCTGTTTAAAACAGCTGTTACAAGTTAACTTGTAACAGCGGTTGTTGGTAGAACCGCTATTACAAGTACCCAGAACCGCTGTTAGAAGAGTTTTTTTTTTTAATTGGTTTGCTTTCAGATACTGCACCTGTAATAATTCATAGATACACACATAGAAGCATCCAGATGCACCTGATAAAATTTAAAGATGCACACAGTGACGCTAACTAAGATCATCCAAAATTCAGACCATATATATATATATATATATATATATATATATATATATATATATATATATATATATATATATATATATATATATATATATATATATACATCTCACAACAAGAAATCATATATACAACCAAAATTGATCAAGTTAACTAAGTCATGATCTATTACATATACAAACTAATAATATATGTTCTAAGTACATAAAACATAAATCTATGCATCGTGCTCAATGTCTATATCCGCGCTCCATCAAGTCTATTCCGCCAAAGCCTGCACAAGTTCAAATAGATTCAACATTAATTAAATTAAGTCATCAACAAAAACAAAAAATAATTAATTAACATGGATACCTAAAAAAACATAAATTACACTATGGTGCAAAATAAAAAAACATGCATAACTTACACTATGGTCAAGTTTAGACAAAATCCCTTCATTATATCATCACGAGTGGCAAGTACATCGTCCATTACATTTTCCTCAATGAAAGTAGGCATCCGTGATGAGAAATAAGGAGTCTCAGGTATATCAAGAGTTGATTCATGATTTTCATCGCTACCATTATGCATGTTTTTTTCTTGAAGAACCACTGACCACCTTTTGTTAGAAGGATCATTGATTTAAAACACTTGTTTTTCTTGGGAAGCCATTATGAAAGGCTCTTCTGTATGACCAACCTTGTTAAGGTCTACCAATGTAAATCCTAATTCATCGGTTTGTACACCACTTTTACTGTCAACCCACTTACATTTAAAATTTGCCACTGTAAATTTTGTGTAAACGACCTCCCAAATTTCTTCAATGACTCTAAAGTAAGAGTCTGGTGCCATAATGGGGTTTGTATCTTTTGAACTAGAGAAGTGCATAGACTCAGCCACAATCATAACCTCACTATTTTGCATGGTACTCTTGTTGTCCTGGGACTTTGTATAAAAGTAAAACTTATTGATGTTGTAACCGCTGCAACATATGACATTAAAGTTAGGCCCACATGCTAGCCATTTTAATGAATCAGAAGCAGTACTACCATCCTTCAAAATTTCTTCTTCAAACCATTGTAAGAAAGTCTTGTTATGCTTGTTCAACAACCACTTTTCGTTCATTTGAGGGTTTTCTTCCTTGACTTTCCTTTTGTGCTCACATAAGTAAGGTTGAACTTCATCAATGTTATTCAATATATACAAATGTGCTTGAAGCACTTCCTCCCGACCCTTGCCCGTAACAGTTTCACCTCGTGTACCCTTATCTTCACATCTTCCCTCATGACGAGACTTAAGAATCCCTATAGGCTCCGTTTCAGAAAGATAATCTGAACAAAACTCAATAGCTTCTTCTGCAACTTACCTTTGAACAATAGATGCTTCTGGACGTTGTGGATTCTTCACATACCCTTTCAAGATCTTTATGTATCGCTCAACTGAGTACATCCACATTAAATAAACAGGGCCACCCAATCTAATATCCCACACTAGATGAACAATTAAGTGAATCATGATGTCAAAAAATGGAGGAAAATACATCTCCAATTGGCACAAGATAATGGTAGCCTCTTTTTCCAACTCATCCAACTTCCTAGATCAATGACTTTGCTATATATAGCATTAAAGAATAAGCACAACCTAGTTATGGCATGTCTAACATTTCTAGGAGCACAATCACGAATAGCCACGGGTAGTAGTTGCTGCATCAAGATGTAACAATCATGAGACTTTAAGCCAACTAATTTCATATCGCTCATTGAGACATGCCTCTTGACATTTGTACAGTAACCCTGTGGCACTTTGACGTCCCGTAGACACTCACAAAAACTCCTTCTCTCATTTTTAGACAATGTATGACATGCTGGAGGCAAATATGTCGGCTTACCATCCTTTGACTGTGGAGCTAACTGCTCTCATATACCCATCGTAACCAAATCTAGACGGGCATTCACACCATCCTTTGTCTTGCTCTGAATGTTGAGAAGCTTCCCGATTACACTATCACACACATTTTTCTCCACATGCATCACATCAATACAATGTCTGACATCAAGTTTGCACCAATATGGAAGATCAAAGAAGATAGACCTCTTCTTCCATATGTTTTTCTCAGTAGCCTTCTTTTGAGTCTTTCCGAAGATAACATTGATGTCCTTCACCCGTTGATAAACTTGTTCTCCATTTAAAGCCAGTAGAGCAGGTTCATTGTTCTGGCATCCGTTAAAAGCTTTTTTCAATCTACGATATGGGTGATCACGGCTGAGAAATCTCCAATGCCCAAGGTAAACTGTCTTCCTTCCATACTACAGTTGAGTGAAGCTTGTGCCTTCTTCACATATAGGGCATGCTTAATGACCCTTAATACTATACCTGGACAAGTTATCGTATGCTGGAAAGTCATTGATGGTGCAAAATAACATGGCACAGATCTTGAAAGTCTCATTAGAATACCCATCAACTACATCAACACCTTCCACCCACAGCTTTTTCAAGTCTTCAATCAAGGTACTTAGATAAACATCTAAGTCATTTCCTGGTTGTTTTGGGCCTGAAATCATCATAGATAACATCATGTATTTGCGCTTCATGCACAACTAAGGAGGTAGGTTGTAAATTACGAGGAGAACGACCCATGAACTATGAATACTACTTAAGGTACCATACAGATTCATTCCATCCGTAGCAAGTCCAAGCCTAAGGTTTCTTGGCTCATTTCCGAAATCCGAAAACAAACTATCAATTATCTCCTATTGCACAGAATCAGCCGGATGGCGAAGCATTCCATCAAGTTTCCTATCATCTGCATGCCATCTAATGTTCTTTGCATCGTTTACATTAGCGAACAATCGCTTGAACCTTGGAATTATTGGAAGATACCACAATACCTTCGCAGGAGGACCCTTTGTGATCACATCACAACTAGAATCACCATCCTTCACTTTGTGCCGTGATACCCCACACTTGGGGCAGTCGTGCAACCCTTCATACACACCCCTATATAATATGCAATCATTAGGGCATGCGTGTATCTTCTTATACTCCATACCCATCGGACACAGTACCTTCTTCGCCTCATAGTTACGATCCGACAATGTGTTGCCTTCTGGAAACATTTTCTTCAACAACTCAAGCAATTCGGTGAAGCTTTTATCACTCCACCCATTTCTCACCTTCACACTGAACAATTTTAACACCGCCGACAACCGTGTATAAGTATCATATACATGTGCTCGCTGAAAAGACTCTTGTCCAATATCACGGATCATGTCCTCTAGTCGATCGTCCTCCATATCTACATCAACTTCCTCAGTTTGGGACACACTTGGCTGGTTTAACAAGACATCACCATGCGATATCCATCTTGTATAATTCTTGCAAATCCCTTCACAAATAAGATGAGTATGTATTTCCTTAACTTCACATTTCTTCATATTCACACATTTGACACAAGGACAACAAAACTTTACATTACTATCAGGAAAATTTCTTTGAGCAAATTCTAGAAACTCTTCCACTCCCTTCCGATACTCATCACTTGTGCGTCTACTAACTATCCAACTACGATCCATAGCTACGTTATGTAAATATACACACAGCTACAATTAAGTGAAGGGGCTAAAATAAGATGGACTCTAATGATATTTCCTTGCATCAGTGATCAATACATTTCATAGGGCAGCATCTAAACCCTAACAAACTATATTATCATCACCTTTGCAAATAAACATCCATGAGCATGAGCATGACCCATAAGCAAAACAACAGCCATAACAATAGTTTACAATTCATTTTATCAAGTAATCCAAAATCACAATGAAACAGAAACACACAGAACAAACCAGAAAAAAAAAATGAAACCAAAAGCAAAAAGAGAGAAACACAAAATAAAAGAGGCGAATGAAAAAGGAAAATAAAAGAGGGAAAGAGAGAGAGAGCTTACGAATGATGAAGAAGCAACAATGGCGGTCCTTCACGATCGCGTGAGTGAGGGAGGACGAAGGAACAATGGTGGTCCTTCACGGTGGTGTGAGTGAGGGAGGACGAAGAACGGTGGCGTGAGTGAGTGTTAGGGCGTAGGAGGACGAAGGAACATCGAGACTTGAGTGTTAGGGCGCGGGAGTGAATTAGCTAGACTTAAGTTTTCATATGGTAAAATATAAAGGCATGTAACGTCGGTTCCTGACAGTTTTTTACGAACTGCCACCGCCTCTTTTGTAACATCAGTTTTAAACTAACCGATGTTACATCCAGTCGTTACAGGCATATTTTCCACTAGTGTCTATTTATAGAGGATGCAAACCTCTTAATATTAATTGCACCGTATTGCAACAAAATTTGGACTTTGCCACAGAGTGGCTTTACACGTTCATAGGATCTTGACCCTTTTGCTATAATTTCTTTATGGAAATTACATTGATTAAACGAGGTTTTCCAAAAAGAATTAGATACATAATCCAATCATTCCAGATACTCATTATTAAGTAATCAGTAAGGCGAAGCACTTAAGTTTTAAATCACTGATATTATATCTTGGCCTGAGTTCTATGAAAAAGATATATCTTCTCAAATATTGTGCTTGCTAACTAAACAAGATTTAGAAATTGTCACTGGCATTCCATTAGATTTTGGACATTAGTCCAATCTAATAGTTTGTTTGGATGGGCTTTTAAAACAAAGTAAAAGCAGTGGAATATATATATATATATATATTTATGAAGTTACAACTTCTAACTTCTAAAAAAAGGCAGATACAATAGAAGGGATAGAGTAAGGATGAGTTATATTTTATTGGAGAACAATGTCCCTGCAACAAATCTCATAAAAGTCTCTTTTTCTAAAGCTCATAAAAACGCAAAGTAGTTTATGCTTTCAATAATAGTTTCTGCTTTTGCTTCTACATCATAGAAGTGTTTTTTTTTAAACTCATCCAAATGGGCTATCAATTAATCAGTTATATTGGCTAGAGCAACACTTGACCTGGATAATTTGTCACTCGTATAGATTCGGGCCAAGCCCAATTTACTGACCACAACCAATCATATCGCCTTGAGCCCCTTCTAAGAAGCCATTTCTAACTTGCAACATTTAAATACAGAGTCATCAATGGATTGTGTTTGTGCGTATTTTGGCAAATATACGATAGATTTACCCAAACAATTCAACACAACACAATATCAAATAATCAATCCTTTTCAAGAATGACATTAATACCTACAAGGTAGTGTTTGGTACATAGGATAAAAGAAATCATTCTCAAGCATAAAAGATGCCTGAGAATAAAATTAATGAATGAAAGTTAAAATTTTCATTATGATATGTGATGGTGTAAAAAATACGCCCGGGAATGAGATTTCTGAAAATGTAATTTTCTAAAAATAAAATATTCCATGAACCAAATGTCACATTGAAGGTAAAGAGATAAGGTTGGCAATGGATAATCCTACTATCAATTTTTAATAACATTTGTTACCCTTCTAATAATGATTTTAGGGAGTGTGTGTGCGCGTGTGTAACGCCCCGTTTCCTTAGGTGTTAGTGAGCTTGTGTTTAAAATTTGAGGAGAATCAGATTTGAAACGATCTCAGAATGCACCAAAACATGAGAAACTAGGATACCGACAGCAAGCTCCACGCTTGAGCGTGGAGAGGCCTAACGTTTGAGCGTGCCAACACTCAAGCGTGGGTTGTTGGATGCCAAAACGTTGAGTTGTCAATGATATATAGAGGACACGTGGCGTTGCGGAGCTGACCCAAGGCAGGGACGTGGCGATGCAAAGGCCACGCTCTAGCTTGGGAAGTCCCAACGCTAGAGCGTGGGAAGTCAGCACGCTTGAGCATGCTGGTCAGAATTCAACCTTTGGCTCATTTTCCTCCATGCGAACCTGCGAGTACAAAGAGAGTCTAGAGAGATGTTAGAGAGTTTAGAGAGAGAAAGTGAAGTTTGGAGGTCGTTCGACCATCCGTTCGCGATTTCGACTACACCGTTGTGATCAGGGCAACAAGTACTACACGTATTTGCATTTGATTCTTTGATTTGCTGAGGTAATACTCGAATCCCTAACACATCGACACTTCGACATTGTCAATATTAGTGTTCTTAGTCATTCTCCCTAATTCTTCTATTGTTTCTTGCTTCGATTACATTTTCCAAGCAAGATTAGGGTTTATGACTATGTCTGCATGTTGTCTCTGTGTTAGGGAAAATTTCGGAGCGTCGACGAGCTCCCAAAGAGAAGTGACAGCGACTGTGAGGTAGAAGAGGACGTGATTTTTGAGGCTTCAGGCAAGTGTGCACAATAACCCAAGGTGGGGAGAGAGTAACTGGTCTCGCCGGGGAGGCAAGCATAATAATGTGTGTGTTTTTTGTATATGTAGGGTGCCCCAGACCTTACTAGTAGTCGAGTTAATCAACAATGGCTAAACCCTCATTAAAATGATTTTATAATACCGGTTAGGGTTTAGTCGAGTAATCAACATGCATAGGAGATATGATTCCTTAGAGGAATGATCCTAGATATGAGAATTGAGGATGTTGGTAAATGTATGACTTGAGAGACGTTTGCTGGTTGTGTATATGTGGTGTGTGTTAACCTGCTGTATTGTGTTCTCCATTCTCTTTTTATGATGATGTTATGTTACAAATCTCCTTGTATCTTTCTTTCTATGTATGTATATGTATACCGCATATGAGCAGTTCAAGCAGGACGAGGACGACAGCATGGTAGGATTACAGGCCACCGCATTACCTATAGAGGATCCCGCTCAGGGCTCTGGTCTTAGGTAACTTAGAGCTAGTTTATCATGACCCTGATGGGTGGCAGGTCGACCAGTCTCAATTCTTTATGGTCTATGTCGGCCCAGTGAGCATCTCAATGAGATATGGTGGGGGTCCCTTCTTTTCTCTTCTCGGTCCGTTTCGTATCGCTCAGAGGTTACTATTCGCAGAGATGTGGTATCCGCTCCGTCAGAGGGAGTTCCCTGACGATATGTGGAACAATGTCGACAACTTTCAGGCTCATAGCTGACTAGTGATGGAGAGCAGAGGCAGGAGGAGAAGGAGCACACAACTCATGTCACATTGCCGACAATGTCGGATCGTGGTTAGTAGTGACAAGTCTTTTTAGGAATCGCGGACGAGAATGTACTAACATTGCTACAGTGAGGGCGAGGGTAGTTCGAGACACCCATACCATTGAGGGTATGGATTTTCCAGTCTGCGTCTGTTAGGTTGTTTTGATATACTTTACTGAGAGGCGGGCCGTGTATTTCTAGGACTTTTTTTGTATCTTCTGTGACCAGTTTATATATATCTTTTCTTTTCAGTTGAGAGTCTGTATAGTGATGTTAGATTGATGGTCCCTCTGATGGGACATGTCTTGCTCTGATGATGTACTATACATATTTTGTATATACCTATGTGGTTACGATTGTGTATGGTTAAATATTTTTAATTCTTTTCAGTTTTAACCACTATATTATTTTCGACTGTAATAAGCACGCTAATGTTAATAACGGATCAAGGCTTAGTTAATTAGGTTCTTCTTTAATAAGACATCAGGATCTCTCTCTGTGTGTGCGTGCGTGCATGTGCGGGTGCAGGTGTGTGTGTAGGTGCGGGTGCGTGTGAGGGTGTGTATGTGTTCTCCACATGTTATATATTTCTTTTATGGTTTGCCTTTTGGGTTTATAAAGGAGTTAATCAATGTTCTTTTTTTATTTATTGATTGTGCATAGTTAATTAAAGTATGAGTAATAGGTGCGAGTATGAGTACTTAGGTACCTAACGGATAAGGATACGAGTATGAAAGATGCTACCCATCTGAGTACGTGTGATACGAGTTTTTTTTTAAAACACATGTATAGGGACAGGTACAATAATATCATATCCATTGCCATACCTACTTTCGGAGGCTTCCATAGTCCATCTTCCACTATGTGCTTGTTTGGGAAAGATGGATTATTCCATTTTCAGTTATTTTTCCTTTAAAAAGCTATTTTATAAAGAATTTGTTATATTTGAGTTTAGAGCTTAATTTTTTAAAAAGCCTTTTTTCACACAAAAAAAAAAGATGTTTTAATCCATCTGAATGCTAGGACTGTTAGATTGGGAAAAAGCTTTTTCTCTACTCTCACAGCTGAGTGCTCTTTCTCTCCATCACTATACATTTTCTCTTTCCATGCGATTAGCGGTGCTAGCATTATAACCGTACACGTTTTTAACTTGCTAGCACTGCCTTTCATATTTTTGTTTCTTCTAAAAAATAATATTAGAAAAAATAACATATGTTACCTTGCTGCCTTTTATTATTATATATTATTTATATTTAACTATTAGAAAAGTAATATATCTTCACATAATTTCATAATCATAAAAAAAGTTACAAATTTTATTCAATTTTTTTATAATAAGAAAAATGATGGCAAGATATAAAAATAAACAATACAAGTTTTAATGTTTTTTTTTGGTAGATACAAGTTTTAATGTTTAAAAAAGAATAAAATATTATTAATATTAACATAAACAAATAACTACGTACCCATTTTCGTAATTTATTATATAAAAGTGATTTTTTGAACCACCCAAACGAAATAGATTATCTTAAAATCGCTTTTAAGCGAAGATATCCAAACAAAAATAGATTCTGATTATAATTAATTATCACAATAATCGATTATACAAAAATCGATTAGTAACATAATCTTTTTTTTCTGCCTTTCCCAAACACACTCTATATCTGTTATAAGACCCATAACATTATCATCCCATAAATGGAACTCATAAAAATATATATACATATCGACATCAAAATGGATAAGGCTTCCAGTAGCTGAGAAGAACTAGCACAGTTCTCAAAGAGTGAAACTCCCTCCTAGCTTTACAAATCTATTTTTTCCCTATTTACATTAACACGTTTAGGGATGTAAATTTTATCCGTACCCGCAGATAATATCCGCAACGGATAGAAAACAGATACCTTAATGGGTATCAATTGTTAAAATAAACATGTATTTTCTCTACCCGCTTATTAATGAGGCGAGGACAGGTAGTGTACTATCCATATCCATGGGTACTCGCTAAGGTAAAATTAATAAAATACCCTTTTACATATTACATATATAAACCAAATACCCTAATTTTTTAACTTCCCTTATTTTGTTTCTGAAATTTGCCAGGCATAGCACCCAAACCCTATATTTCCCAAGCCCCTTTCCCCTTTCATCCCCTTTTCATGACACCCATAACTATATTGTTTACATATCATAATGTTTAGTATATTTACTATAATACTTTTCAAGCACATAAGAAATCCTCGTAGTAGCAAGGAACTCAAATCAAATCTATTTGGCAGAATTAGTCTAAATTTCATGTATGAATAAAAAAAATTGTTAGGTGTTCGAATATCCATGGATACCTGCAAATATTGATAAATTTATTTAAAACCCGCAAGATAGATACTCGTATAGATATGGGGCGAGGATGGGTACGAGATTCATTCAACGGGGCGGGTAGTGGGGGGCTACTATCCGTACCCAACCTGCCCCATTTACATCCCTAAACACGTTAGGTACAAATTTAGTTATTAAACTTTAAAATAGTTAAATTTTTTAACTTCAAATTAACTTTTTTATAGAGAATTCTTACCATTTTTCTTTTTAAGAATCACAGTAATTAGGGCTTTTAGCTCCCCCATGACCTCTTACAAGTTTCGACCATTTGGACCGACTATGAGACTAATCCTCATTTGGTTATTCAGAGCAGAGAATTAACCTTTGTTTTTTTGCAGCCTCCCATCTAGAGTGTCTACCATCGGACTTCAAACTTGTGTTCTCGTCCTTATAGGATGAAGATGCTTACCACTCAATCGACTCTCAACCCTTGAATGATCTTACTAATTTTATTTAAAATGTTATTTGTATAATAATGTTTTAAAGTTAATCAATGTTATTGAATTTATGATTAATGATGTATAAATTTTAATTAATATTATCAAATGAAAGTTAATATGTGGTACAGAACTAGTAGTGAATCCCTTGCTTGAATAGCTCCGGAAAAAAAAAAAAAAAAAACAGACATGAGAGGAAGCGAAGAAAAGTAGTTAAGGAAGGAAACAGTTTAAAAGTAGTTGCATGGGTTGTAACGCCAATAATCACACTCCTCTGCTCCCAAAAAATGTTGCACCCATTTTCATTTCTCTGCTCTAACCACACGGCCATGTCTTCCCCTTTATTCCTCAACACTACGCCGTTTCAACTCACCCGCCAATCTCCCTCTTTTTGGTTTCCCCGCCGGACGTTCAGCCCGCCGGCACTCCAATCAGTTCTTCCGGTGAATGCCAGCGCCTCTGCACCACTCTTCGATCTCAAAGGGGGCAAAGGGTAATTGCAACATCCTTTTTTGTATGCTGTAATGTTGCATGTTTGGATGAATGTGTAAAAAACTTTTATACTTAATGAAATTAAATCATCATCATTATTATTATTTGGGATGTTAAAGTTGGGAATTTGAAATTAGGGCTTCCTCTGTTACAATTCATGGGTCACAAACAAATTTTATCAATCTTGTTGGCTTTCCTTGATATATGCAATTTCCATTCAAGCTTCTCTCTCTCGAATTATTATTACTTCTTTATATGTGAAGTACTGGACGGGACAAAATTTGTTTTGTGAGATTATTTAGACTATGTTTGGGAGTTTTAAAGGAGATGGGGTGGGGTGGATAGTAATAGTAATGGAGCGGTTAGTAATGGAGTGGAGTGATAAGGTAAAAGTATATCACTCCATTGTTTGGATGTTTAATGAAGAATGCAGGGAGATCCCAAAACCTCCAAGTTAGAGGGTATGAAAATTGGAGGGTTTAAGTGTAATAGAGTAATCATTTCACTCCATTACTCGAGGAATTCCCAAATAATGGGTTAATGCATTTTCACTCCACTCCATCCATCCAAACAGTCTCAAGTTTTTCTGAATGTTATTTTTTTTAAAAGAAGAAAAGTTAATTGTTTGTGCAATATGGACAATCAAACCTATTTTCGATTCAATAGAAGCGAAAAGAGGTGAATAGGGTCCCAAATAATGAAAGATATGTAAAAAGCAGGTTTGATTAAGCCCTGCTCTGTAAATTGTACCAGACGACTTTGGAATTGGATGCAATAGTTTTGCGTTGACTATTCTTTTTTATATTTTATGAATCTTTCATTTACTTCTGTATATAGAGAAATTTCAGCAGTTGTGACTTGTGAGAGGATTATTTATTTTTACCTTTGACAGCATTGTAGTGCTTATTTTGATTGGTATTTTGGTTGAATTCATGGAAATGGAAATGGCAATTTGTTCAATCTTCAAATCATATATGATATTCTTGTCACAAGCTCACACTTGTTTGTGATATAACAGGTAGAATAGTAGATTATACTCATTTGCCTTTGTAATATTGCAGAATGAGTGAGTTCTTTGATGTTGAACTAAAAGTTCGTGACTATGAGTTGGATCAGTATGGTGTGGTCAACAATGCACTTTATGCAAGTTATTGCCAACATGGTGAGACTGAGGCCTCATGAGCTGATACATCTAAATTTTCAGTAGTTTGAACTGTTTTTGTTACTTAGTTTGAGATAACTATCTCAGATGTTGTTGAATTATTATTATTATTTTTATTCATATGTATATTTCATGTAAATGATGTATGAAAACATATATTAATTTTGGAGTTTTAACAGCCAATTGAGCACTAGAATTTTACATGGTATATTGAGGACTGCTGTGCTGTGGAAAGTTGGTGATTTTAAGAACATATTGCATTGTAAAGGGTTATGACTTATGACTTGTGAATGGGTTGTCTGCTTTTGTATATATACCAAAACGATACATACAGACATACATGAATGAAGAATACATAAAATATGTAGTTATGTACGCTCAATAGAAAATAGAAATTTAGTTGAATAACCTCTTGTATTTGACAATTTGCACATATTGTGAAACTTAGATTTTCAGAAACTAACTTTTCAAACCAAGCATTTAATTCATAAACTGGGAAGAAATAACCCATGGAACTTGATTCAAGGGAGTTGTTGCCAATGCAAGGTTACTTATAGTTTGGGACTATGAGTAATGTCTACATAAACAATGCTTTACTCTCATACAAAAACTCACACCCCTTCTGCAGCCTTTACACCTACAAAAATACCTTTGGTTTTTCCAGGTTCACATCAAAACTTCTCTCTTCAAATTTAAACGCAGTCTAATGGTTACTGGTAATTTCTTTTTGTTTGCTAAGAATTGTATGTCTAATATTTGTCGTACTTTGTATATGTTTAAAAATATTACTATTTTTTAAATCTCCATGCTGGTATATTTGAGACTGTTTAATTGTTTTAATCCGGGGGTTGACACTTGGCAGTATATTGAATGATATATTGAGTTCAATGCTTTGCAGATTTTTTAAGTTATCCGTGTACATTTTGTGGCAATTAAAAGGCATACTTTCTATTTTACATGCATAAACTGATCGCTTGTTTTATCAATATCTTCATAAGGTCGTCATGAACTCTTGGAAAGCATTGGTATTAATTGTGATGCTGTGGCTCGTAGCGGTGATGCATTGGCATTGTCAGAATTATCACTCAAATTCCTTGCACCACTGAGAGTAAGCCTCCAATTTTTTTTGGTCGTTCCTGTTTGTTAGTATATAGTGTAAATAACCTCCTGATGCATGGTAGTAGACTAAAAGGATATGATGTCTTGTATAAAATATTTCTATTTGCGGATATTTGTTCTCATTTTTAGATTATGCAACCAGAGTGGAGACAAATTTGTTGTAAAGGTTAGGATTTCCGGCTCCTCAGCTGCCCGTTTATACTTTGATCACTTCATCTTTAAGCTCCCAAACCAAGAGGTATAACTCTGTCACTTACAGTCTATTCTTTCTCCACATTCTTGAGAATTTTGTTGATATCTGGTGAATTTGATGGCAGCCTATTTTGGAAGCCAAGGCCACAGCAGTGTGGCTTGACAAAAACTATCGTCCTGTTCGAATTCCAGCAGAGATGAAGTCTAAATTTGTAAAATTTATTCGAAATGAGGACTCTTAATTAATTTGGTCTCCAGATGAACATAGCAGAGAAGTTTCATGCTTAATACAGCATTGAGAATGGTAATTGTTTCTAATACTTGCCATCAATTTGGCTTGTGGGTGGGGAAGGAGGTAACACAGCTCTTTCAATAGAGAATCCAGTAAAATAGTTTCGTCAAAAGAAAGGATCCAAGTTTTAAACTACACCTATAGGAATGTCAAATTGGTTTCGTGATGTTTAGAAGGAAACAACAAATGTACCTTTTTTCTTCTTCTTGTTTTTCTGAATCCTTAGGTCCTTTCTGGTTTGTCATAGTCTTTTAATTAGTGAGAGGGTGAGACAGGAAATTAGAGATTTGAAACATTCTTGCTTGTCTCTCTGTCCTTAGTTTGTTCTTGTGTTGTCCAAGTGTTCTGTGGGATTTGATGCCAACTTGTTCATTATATGGCACAATGTGAACTAAAGATTTGAAACGTTATATATAGGAATTTCCCGATCAGATGAATGCTCTGAAGGATTACAGGTGTGGTGTTTTTATCTGCTAATATCATTAAGGATAAAACTTAGATACAGTACTAAGGTACTGTTCCTCCTATTCCTCTCACAAAGCCTTTTTTTTATTATCCGGATTGCATTCCACAATGATTTGCACATAAATTCCAGATATGGGAGCATTAATTAATACAAAGACAGCAAAATGTGTTATTTCACCATGGGTATTTATTTTATTTTTATTTTTATTTTGTAACCTTCCATGAAAAGAATCCTGTCCCTTTAAATAAAGCAGCCAACTTATGGGGTGCTGTTGCCCAAATTGGCTGTTTATATATTTGATAAGAACTAGTATTGGTAGGATACATTAAAAGGTCTTTGCCTTTGATTTTTGTTGCCAATCTTTTATTTATACATCATTTATTAAATATTACTGTAAGCCTTCGATTAGGCTTGTGCCGTGCCCCTAACAAAGGAATTAAACAATATCACTTTCCCTAAACCTTCTTTTTATCTTTTAATAATAAAGAAAGAGATTAATTGCTGTATACTGTCAGTGATGTCTGTGTAAAGTTGCTTTACACTGATGGTATACAGCAATTAATCTCATAATAAAATGTATATGACTACGTGACAAAGAAAATCACATGAGAGAATTTGATCCCCAAGTTAACCATCCAAATCTCATATTTTAGTCTATTATGTTTATAAAATGCGCCAAACATACAACACATATTATGTTCCGTCACATTCTAACACGTCTACCAAACATTAAATTAAGATATATTTAGTTTCTCTATGGTCTTGTATAATATAAACACTTAAAAATTTCTATACAAAACTAATTTGCAAATTTTTCAATGAAATATCCGATTGACCATAAAACACTATGTATGTCAAATTCACCCCACCAACGTAAAGAGCCTTTTTTTTTTCTTCTTTCTTTTTTTTGATATAAACCAACGTAAAGAGCCTCGAAACTTCTGTGAGCTCGTTATTTTGATTGCATGTTGGCATAACCATATATATCCTATAGATATGAATGACACCAAAACTGCATGCACATGTAAAAAACATTCAGCATCAGTGTTTTTTGACAGGTGGGCACAAAGGTCAGAAATGACATCCACGTATCCTAGCCATGCAAAATCCAAGTAAGAGGTAGGAAGCGTTCACATTTTACACAGAAAGATGGAAGAAGGGAAGGTTGATGAGATGAAGGTGATGGTGGCAATAGATGGAAGCGAATATAGCCACTATGCTCTGAAGTGGGTACTGGAGAATCTTGGTCACATCTTCTCCAATTCCAAGCTGATTATCTTCTATGTATTGTCCCCTGATTATCTTGGATATGCTTATGCTTCCACCTATGGGACAGCCCGTATGTTCTATTCTCACATGTATCTTCAACCAGCTCATGAAAGCATGTTCCTTGTTGTGTGTCTTGCTTCTGTATTGTTTCTTCTTCATGCAATAGTTCCTTTTGTGCCTTACAGCTCCAGAGTTAATTCTTAGTCTCCAAGAAAATCAAAGGAAGGTAGCACTAAATATATTGGAGAACGCTAAGAAAATGTGTGAGCAACAAGGGGTATGCCTTTTTATTTTGTTCCTTTTCTTTTCTATCTAGTGATTCTGTATTTACAACCCATTCGTTGGCATAGTGGCCAGCGGGCGTGTTCTTTTGAGGAAATAAAATATCTCTCTATTCTAATCTCAGCTTGATTTTCAGATGATCAAAAACCCTTGTGTGCTCTGCTAGGGTTTGCATGAGAGTCTAGGTTTGCATGCCTCCAGCCATGGCTTCCGATTGTCCATGGCAATTCATGTTTCCTGATCTCATCTCTTCCTCAATCCCTCCCTCTAAGCCTTCTTCTATCTCTCTTCATCCTCCCCCTAAGCCTTCTTCTAATTCTGAAAATCTTGTTCATCAAGAAACCGTTAATAATGATCCCAAACCTGATCAGTGCAAAACCTTTGCACAAATAGTAAGCAGCCCTTCTATGGATATCTCCTTCAGTCAATTACCTCAGCCGCGATTCATAGGTGATGCGATCTCAATTAAAATTTCTGAGGATGAGTACAAACTTGGTTTGGAAGGCGCAAAGAATTGTTTGCATGGAAGGCTGATCATTGCAAAAGGCAATCAACCAATGAAGACTGAGGAGTTACGAACCAAACTCACTGCACTATGGAAGCCTGTCTCTCAATGGCGCATCACACCCATTGGAAAAGGTTATTTTGAATTCTATTTTGAATCTCAGATTGATTTGAGGAGAATTTGGTCATCAGGATCGTGGAGTCTTGGTTCGGGCATTTTGAGACTATCAAAGTGGAGTCCAGATTTCAAACCAAACAGTCAAAGGCAGACTCATGTTCAATCTTGGGTTAGGATTTATGATCTTCCACTAGAGTATTGGAGGCCCAGGATACTCTTTGAAATTGCCAATGGAATTGGCACGCCTATCACTCTTGATAATGCAACAAAATCAAGATCTATGGGCCACTTTGCTCGGATACTAGTGGAAATAAACTTGAAGGGTAGCCTGCCGAACAAATTGATGGTTGAAAGAAATGATTTTGCATTCTATGTTGATATAGAATATGAAAAACTGCCACCCTATTGTGATTTCTGTCAGATGATTGGTCATGAAAATGCTAATTGCAAGAGAACAAATGGAGCTTTCAAGCCAAATAAAGAGAAAGAACAGAAAGTCACTCAGAAGTATGTGCCAAAACAGAATTCTGTTCAGGATCCATCTATGGTGAATAATAAAGATAATCAGCATATACAGAAAACTCATGAGCAAAAATTTTCAGATAATGTGCATGATGATCAGCCTAAAAATCATATGGAGGATGATTATGATTCAGCTAAAGAATCGGTTGACAGAGAGGAGGACAATGACTCAGATTGTGATGATTCTATTCATCCTGAGTCTCCAAAAACTGATGATACTAGTCTACCTGATCATGTGTTAGAAACAGTTCAAGAATCTCCTTCAGCTTCAATAGCTAGAAACCATGATCCAGGGGATTATGTGACTTCTGGGAAACATGTTTCTCCAGTGGATAACCTGTATGGTCAAGCTCTAAAGGATGTTAGACTAGTCTCTAAGTTCTGGGCTGATGGCAATGTCAGTGAAGAGGAGGAGTGCATTCCTGAGACAGATGGTGAATTCACTAAGGTGCTAACCAAATCTCAGAAAAAGAAACAAAAGAAGTTAAAAGATCAGCAAGTGGTTCATGCTACCCGATCAAGGGCTGCCCTCCAAAAACCTTCTCAATGAAAGTCCTGTTCTGGAATGCTAGAGGACTAGCTAATCAGGAAACAAGGTTAGTCCTAAAGAGGTTGTGCAGTGTGAACAAGCCTTCTTTATTATGCATTGCTGAACCTTGGATGCATATTGATAAATTCCCAGTTAGTTTTTGGAATAAGTTAAACATGAAAGTTTTTGCTTTGAATGAGAGAGGCAACTCTAGGCCTAATCTATGGTGTGTTTGTGACTCTATGATGGATCCCTGCATTATTGCTGCTACTAATCAGTTTGTAGCCTTTTCTGTTATGGTTAATGGTAAGATGTCTTATTTTGCTGCTGTATATGCTAGTACCAATTATGTGCATAGAAGAAGCTTATGGCAGGAATTAAATTCCCTGCAAGTTGCACACACGGGACCATGGTGTTTCATAGGTGATTATAATGTGGTTTTGGGAGCTCATGAATATAAAGGTAGTGGAACCCCATCTAGACTTGCTTGTGAGGAGTTTAGACTTTGGTCAGAATCAAATCAACTGGTTCATGTGATGACAAGAGGTTCTCAATTTACCTGGGCAAATGGCAGAAGAGGATCAGCTCTAACTGAGAAAAGATTGGATAGGGCAGTAGTCAATAGTGACTGCATTGATCTTTGGTCAAGTATTAGCTGTTGTACTTTGGTTAGAAGTAAGTCTGACCATTATCCAATTCTTCTCAATTTGGAGGAGAATAGAATTAAGCATCCTTCATCTTTTAAGTTTATGAAAATGTGGACAAGTCACCCAGATTGTGCAAAGATTATTGAAGAAGCTTGGGGAATAACTGCAGCTGGTTGTCCAATGTTTGTGTTATCAGAAAAACTGAAAAATGTGAAAGCTAAGTTGAAGGTCTGGAATAAACAGGATTTTGGAGATGTTAATTCTCAAGTTAAGGCTGCAGAAACAGATCTTAGCAGAATTCAAGAGGAGCTGAATGAGAATTCCAGTGAGTCCCTTTATTTTCAGGAAAAGGAGGCACAATTAAAATTACAACAAGCTCTTCATTATCAAGAAGAATTTTGGTTGGAAAAGTCCAGAATTAATTGGTATAGTAAGGGAGATAGGAACACTGAATTTTTTCACAAAATGGCTAAAGTAAGGCATATTACTAAGCAAATTTCTATGCTAAAGAAGGATGATCAAGTGTTAACTAGAATTGAGGATATTGAGCAGCATGTAATTAGTTATTATGAGAGCCTGTTTGCCTCTAGTAATGACTGTGTTAATAATGGGATCATTGGCCAAATGATTCCAAACATGCTTACTGCTGAAGATAACAGGGCTCTAACAGATTTGCCAACAATTGAAGAAGTCAAAAGTGCAGTCTTTTCTATGAATGCCAATAGTGCTCCTGGGCCAGATGGCTTTGGGGGTGTCTTCTACCAATCTTATTGGAACCTAATAGCTCAGGATGTCTACAATGCAGTGGTGCAATTCTTTAAAACAGGTTGGATCTTGCCAAATTACAATGCAAATCTAGTTGTTCTCATTCCCAAAGAAACAGGTGCTGACAGAATTGAAAACTTTAGGCCTATTGCCATGGCTAATTACAAGTTCAAAATCATTTCAAAGGTTCTAGCTGACAGATTGGCAAAGTTGGCTCCAAGGATCATCTCTGAGAATCAAAGAGGCTTCATTCAAGGGAGGCATATAGGGGACTGTATATGTACAGCCTCAGAAGCTATTAATATGCTTGATAAGAAGGTGTTTGGAGGGAATATAGCTATGAAAATTGACATTAGGAAGGCTTTTGACACCTTAGATTGGAATTTCTTGTTGAAAGTGTTGCACTGTTTTGGCTTCAATGACAGATTCTGCAATTGGATCAAAGCTATCCTCATTTCAGCAAAGTTATCCATTTCTGTCATTGGTAAGGCTGCTGGTTACTTCTCTTGCAATAGAGGTGTGAGGCAAGGTGATCCCTTGTCTCCTCTTTTATTTTGTCTAGCTGAGGAGGTTCTTAGTAGGGGCATTGCTAAGTTGGTTGAATCTGGAAATTTGCAATTAATGGCTGGACCAAGGTCTTATGCTACTCCTTCACACATTCTATATGCTGATGACATTATGCTTTTCTGTAGAGGAACTCAGAGGAATATGAGAAACCTGATGAAGCTATTTGCTGAGTATGGAGAGGCATCCGGGCAGAGGATTAATTGTGCTAAATCCAAGTTTTATACTGGAGCAGTTTCTGCAAGAAGGAAAACTGATATTGCAGCTTTCCTTGGTTTTTCTGCTGGGGCTTTGCCTTTTACCTACTTAGGTATCCCTCTCTTTAAGGGTAAACCTAAAAGATCCTACCTGTTGCCTATCATGGATAGGATAAAAATTAAACTTGCAGCCTGGAAATCCTGTCTTCTTTCTATTATGGGAAGAGTGATGTTGGTAAAATCAGTGGCCCAAAGCATGCTCTTGTATAGTTTCCAGATATATAAATGGCCAATTCAGTGTATAAAAGAAGTGGATAGCTGGTTCAGAAATTTTATTTGGTCAGGGAGGATTGATCAAAAGAAATTAGTTACTATTGCTTGGAAGAATGTATGCAAGCCTATTTTAGAAGGAGGGTTGGGGTTGAGATCAATCCAATCTATTAATAAAGCTTCAATGCTTAAGTTGGCTTGGGATTTTATCTCTTCTCAATGTCAATGGTCCTGCATTCTTAGAGCCAGAGCTTTAAAGCATAATCTTCCAGTTCTGCATCATCTGACTTCCTCGATTTGGAGTGGATTGAAGTCCAACATTCAAATGGTAATGGACAGTTCTTACTGGCAGATTGGCAATGGGAACCAAATCAGGTTTTGGCAGGACCAATGGCTAGATAAACCATTGATAGAATACTTAGAGATCCCAGCTGGTTTACATTGCAGATTGACAGCTAGCCTGCAGGATTTTATTGTGAATGGTAATCTGTTGTTTCCTGATCTGCTATTGAACAGATGTCCAGAGATCATGCAGGAATTGCAGAAAATTCATATTCCATCAGCATGTATTGAAGATGAGAGGAAGTGGAACAATGACTCAGGTTGCTTGACCCTCAAGGATGCATATTCTCTAATCAGTCCAGCAGGACAGCAAGTGAACTGGAGCAAGCATGTGTGGAGTAACAGCATTCCACCTTCTAAATCCTTTGTTGTTTGGCGAATTCTAAAGGACAAAATGCCTACTGATGACCAATTAAAAAGGAGAGGTTGCACAATGGTTTCCATTTGCCTTCTGTGCTATGCAAGTGATGAATGCACTTCCCATCTATTTTATGATTGTGGTTTTGCTAAGTCTCTTTGGCAGTGGTTTTTTTCAATTCTGCAAATTGATCATACCAGTCTGAACATGATAGACATTCTCTCATTATGTGACAGAAACTGGAGTTCACAGGTCAGAGATGTGATTGCAGCAGCCATTGTGAATATCATTTGGGTTATATGGTACTGCAGAAACAAAGCAAGATTTGACAGCAGTAGAATATCTCTGAATGCAGCAATGAATTTGGTCATAGCCAATGTCTCTCTATCAGGAAATATCAGCAAAGGTTGCATGTCTGCTGATATGAAAGAATTCAGTATCCTGAATTTCTTTTCCATAACTGGTCATCCGAGGAAAGCTCCTACAGTTATAGAAGTAATTTGGTTTCCTCCATCTTGTAATTGGACAAAATGTAACACAGATGGTGCTGCTTTGGGATCTCCGGGTTTAGCAGCTTGTGGGGGTATCTTCAGGGATTATAGAGCTTCCTCACTTGGTTGCTTCTCAGTTAACTTAGGCATTTCTGTTGCATATCATGCTGAGCTCTCTGGAGCCATGCATGCAATAGAGATTGCTCATAAGAGAGGGTGGTGGAACCTTTGGCTGGAATGTGATTCGATGTTGGTGGTTCAAGCTTTTCAAGGGTCCTCCAGTATTCCATGGAAGCTAAGAAATAGATGGGGCAATTGCATGGCTCTTACGAAGGATATGAATTTTTGTTGCACTCACCTTTATAGGGAAGGAAACAATTGTGCAGATAAATTGGCTTCTCAAGGCTTGTTGGTTAATAGTTTTACTTGGTGGAATACAATTCCACAATTTATTAGTATTGATTTTTTCCATAATAGATATGGTAGGCCTAATTATAGGTTTCCTTAATTTGTGCTTTTGGGTCAGGTTCATGCCCCCCCATTTTTTTGTATTCTTTTATCTTTATTAATAAATTGTTGATATCTGCATATGATTGGCTTTACTTGGGGTGCCAACCTAGTTGGGATGCCTTGTAAGGTAGTGATGCCTTTGCATATCTTCTTTGCTTAAAAAAAAAAAAAAAAAAGATAATAGACATGGCTGTGGACCGTGGTACTGATTATCTACTGTTAACAAAAAATTAAGTTTAGAGTTTTGTTTCTTAACATAAGTACGTACATATACTTATTTGCGCCTAAAGAACATTACCTATGTTTTGTCCATCCAACTATGAAGGAAAAGAGTCAAGGCCAAGAGTAACTAATTGAAATCTGTTGGATTTATTAGGTGAATGGAAATGTTTATAGGAATTAGACAGTGTGAGAGGAGGGGCTTATTTATATAATTGTGACTTTTAGATTTCATCCTAAAATCAATTGGTTTTATTGCTTACCAAAAAAAAAAATTGGTTTTAAGTGGAGTTGCCTAACATGTATATAAATCATATTCTAGGATTTGAGGCAGGTGATATGAGATTTCTAACAGTGACTTATGTTGCATCCTCTCTGTCTCTCTGGACTATTCTTTCTTACTTTTTGTACCTTTGCTACATCCGCATTCTTCTACTAAATTGGGTACACTACCTTGTATGAAACTCATCTGATCAATAATACAGTGGATAGATTGTTATTCAGTATATTCCATTTCTGTACTTACTTTTGTTAGTTGAACCTTGCACTTTTCTGTTGGTTTGTTGTAGAATGCAGATTTGGGTGTATCTAATGAGCACTGTAGTCATTGCATATGATATTATGATATAAAGTTACTGTTTACAAACATCCAACAGGACTACATCTATTATGTATCTTTGCTAGCCTGTCTTCTTTTTCCTTTACTTCCTATAACTGTGTATATATTGAAGTTTCCAACATAGAAATCTAAAAAAGAAAAATAGATGCCATTGGCCTGGTCATTTTCTGGACAAAGAAACCATGAACAAACATTCAGGATATAGTGAATAGTAATTCATGTAATGTATTGAATAAGGTGTTTTTTCAGTAACAAAAAAGCCATTGGTTGCAAGTTCGTAGTATATAAAGTCTTGTTGCCTATAGATTGTTGCAGAGACACTAATGGAATCCGGCTTTCCGAAAGATGAGATATGTGAAGCAGTGATGAAACTAAACATACGATTGCTCATGCTTGGTAGCCATGGCTGGGGAGGCTTAAAGAGGTAACGAAATTTCCATATTTCATACCTCTTTCCCTCAATGAAAATATAAACAATGTCTGCATTCCATTACATTTTTTGTGTATGCCATATTTTTCTGTCATACTCTCAACTACAAATTTCTCTTCTGCAAATCAGTTAAGTGTCTTAGGATATCGATGTTATAATGATTGTGTACTTTTAAAAACAGAAGATACCGTGGTGTACACTGTAGAAGGAAAAGTACATTATAGACTTCTGTCTGTTTTAGGAGAAGATTCTAAATCAATTTACTGTGTTGATGAAATAGTTGATATGTCCTACACTCAGTATGACACAATATTCAGGTTAGAAAATGTTTAGTAAAAACCATGTGTAAATAAGAAAAAGGTCAGGGTTTATATATGGATTAGGCCTTTAAGTGAGGAACTTTAAACTTTTTAAGGACAAGTTTCTGTTCAGTCATGTGTATTACACACACACGCACAGACGCACACAAAATATCTTTCTGTATATAAAAATGACAAGTAGTGAGCATAAATTATGCTTTCCTATGATATAATCATACTTGGTTCTCTTCAGTCAAGGAAATTAGCATAAAAAGTAAACATTAATTGTAAGTGTGCTACTAGTACAGTTTAATCAATTTTCATCAGAATCCACCAGTTGCAGGCATGTGACTTGAACTCAAATTTGGGAGGAAATTAGCTTAGTAGTTAATACTAGTGGTTTTTCTTCATTCACTCACTTTAGTTATTAACATAACATCAAGATTTTTTGACATTAAAATCATCTTCTACATGGCTTGTTATTATTGCATACTAAGATACTAATAACATTTTGTTGAGCAGGGCATTGCTGGGAAGTATCAGTGACTACTGTGTTCATAATGCAAAGTGTCCTGTTCTAGTTGTAAGGAAACAGGCTCAGTGAAAGAACTCTGTTTTGTTTGGTGTTAATATAGTGAAAGGTAACTAAATCTGATGGTTGTGATATCAGCTGATATGGGCTATTAGTAAAAGAGGTGTTAGTCCTTATTTTGTGGAGATCTGTATCAGAGGTGGTATTCATAATCAACAGAACATGAAGTCTCTTTTATGTATAATATGTATGCTTTTTATTTTATTTTATTTTATTTTATTTTATTTTATGGGGTCTTCCTAGTTAATGCCGTAAGAGCACTAGTTAAGAAAACAATAAATGGTAAGTTTTCACTGGGAATCTGAGTACATCATTTCTTAATATGTTAAATATATTATTTTCTAATGAAAACTAGCCCTCCTTAACCAAGACATCTGCCTATTTTATGAACAAATATTTAGGAACTGCCCCATCCCGGGTAAGGGCAAGCCCCAAGGCTCTATATTTGGCATTAATGAGAGTTCATAAATGATTACTCACCATTAACGGATGCTGGTAAAAATTAACAGAGTCCACCCTTGACTGTTGTGTCAATTTGGCATATAAATTTGTATGCTGAATAAATCAATAAAATGGGAGAAGCCTGTTTAACTCTTCAGTTCTATTTTTCTGACACTTATACTCTAGTGTTTATTGCCTAAAAGATTTGTAGAAGATGGTTTCACTGCTCTATCATATCTTAGACCAAGGTATACTGCTTCTTGTCAAAGACTTGAAAACATTAATTGGCCTTAATTTGTGGTATTGACAAGCACACAGTATGACTCCCGAGTTAACAAAGTCCTTTAAATACATAATAGATTTTAACTTTGTAATCCAAAAATAAATAAAAAATATGTTGGTTTTTTCTTTGTTTAGTTCTAATCTCACTTGAGGCCATAAATTCTGAATCTTTTCCTTTTCCTTCAGTTTTTTTCACCCTCTCCCTCAGCCCATTGGAAAGCTGGAGTTATAAGCAGAACACACCAATAAAAACATACATGTCAAACCCCCATATTCAGGAAAAAGCAAGATTTGCTCAACTATTTATTGGGAATTTTAACTGAGTAAGATTTCACATTGGATAGGAATAGACAAGTTGAAATCTATTATAAGTGGTATAAAAATTAAAAGATTAATAAACCTAATGCTTTAAGATTGAATTGCTATGTTAGGTGAGCGTGGCCTTGGAAAAATTAAAAGGTTAGTTTCCTCTCCTGATTTTCGCACCATTTATAAAGTTGAGAGTATAGTGTGTCATCAATGGAGCAATACTAATTTTCTTCTTTTGCTCATGATACGAACTTCTCTTGAACCTATATGAAGCAAAGACAACAGTATCTTTGTATTTGTTTCAGAGATTAAACACACAGTCAGAAATATATGCAAAAATCCTTGATGTTTAAAAGCTTGCATTTTTCTAAGTTTTCCCCCAGTAAGTAGTTTCCATTCAACTTTAGTTAGTACTAACAAATACCTACGTAATCATACAGGGCTATTGTAGGGAGTTTGAGCAACTACTATGTTCATAATGCCAAATGCCCTGTTCTTGTCGTGAAGAAACCAGAGTGATTATGTCCAGTAAATTGTATGCCTAATTCTTCATTAATTTGATCTATGATGCAAATTTCTTTTTCCTAGAATTTCCTGAAGAGTGCACTGTAATCCGAAATGAGAAGATGACTATCTCACGTATTGCTTCTTCAAAGACCATAATATAATTCCATGTTTGTTTTTGAGTTTCCATGGACTCAAAAGTGAAAAGTCTATTTAATCCAAAGCAATAAATTGTTGCTTTCACATCTTGGTGCCAACGGAAAAACAAATATACTCTAATATAGTTTTGTTATTGCTGTTGCAAGGAGAAAGCTTACAAAATTTTAGGAGGAAGAGAATAAGAGAGAATAATTTTGGAGAAGGTTAACTCTTATTGATTCTTGAAGTTTTCTCTCTAGAATTTTCGTTTGTCCAACAACTCATTAAGCAAAATGTATCCAATATTTTGATTAGTCCAATGGGCTTAACTAAGTTTACAATCCAACAATTGCTAGGATATCAATGTCAGCTCAAGTGATTAGAGCTAAGGATTTAAGGTTGGAGGTGTTGAAGATCCAAGGTTCAATCCTTGACAAAGGAGAAAAATTAACAGTTAATATGTCAAATTTGCCTGTAAAAAAAAAAATACAAGAGAGTAATGGTATGACAGATATGACAATTTGTGCATGCACAAGAAAGCAATGTAGGATCTCTAATCAATCTCTTTTATTTGGTACACTAAAAGCATGAAAGTTCGAACTTACAATTTCTCGCAAATTATCTAAATCCCCCGTTACTAGCACCTCCTAATGGCTTAACTTTATTTTCTCTTTTTTTTTTCGACAAATGTTAACCATTATTTTTACGGTTAAGGAATTAAAAGTAGCATGCTTGAAAGAACCTCTCATTAACATCTCACTAAGCTACATTGACATCACAGATTGGCTGTCAAAAATACGATTCAGAGTAGCAGCCAATCGAACTCCTGCTTGAGCTAACCGCAAATTGACTATCGGCAAACGTGTCAGGAAGTAATCATCTGCACAGTCCGTTTTCATGGTATAGTTAGATAAAAAATGTAAAAGAAAGTAAAATAAAAAAAAATAAAAAATTAGTCTCAACTACCACAACTCTTCTAGCTGCCTACCTTCTAGTACTGAACCTTCAGTGGCATCTTTATATGCCCATTCACAGGCATCTTTGGAACTTTCAGATGCATATCTAAAAAAAATAACCCCAGTTAAGCATGAACATTATTTCAATAATATAGATACACTATTAGAGAAGCAGGTGCCAGGAATTTTCTTGGTACATTTAAATAAAAAAGTTTCACTAAGAAGCATGAGATGGAAGCCACTACTAAGTAACAAAAGAATGAGGTACAAAAAATAAAACATCAGAAAACAGATTAAAATGTGTCTCCATAAGAAATATTCTTTGAAATGAACGTTAGGATAAATGATCATACTAAAAGTTGCTAATGGGATATACTCCAATACATACATATTTGGGCATGGGATGTCAGTGGAGCTGCAGTTCTCCCATTCTTCTACTTCATCAGCCCATACTTTCTGTTTATTCAGATAACAGATTGAAGTAACCATAAAACTTCACAGGCAATTTCGTTAGATTGATGATAACAAAAAAGATTTTGCATAGAATACCGTGATATTCTTCTGAATTGCATCAATGTATTCCCCAATGTCAGAATCAAAGAATCTTTCAACTTCTGTCTCAATTATGCTATCATCCCAAACCTGTATATGGTACGCAAATAGATAGTAGATAGTGAAATTGATTATATTGTTGTATACTTGTATTATGGATGAATCTAAGACTTAGACTCACATGGTGAAGATTTTGCTTCCTTTTGTACCAGTGAACATTAATTTTATTGCCTCCCAAGTCAGAGACAAAGCCACAATGTAGAGGCTGCAGATTAAGCATGTTTATAAAGCCATTATAATAAAATTAGTCACATTGCATTTTCAGATGGAACTATGGTAGAATGGTGTGTGAGTGATTTGGCACTTTTATATGTTGCATACCTGATGGATGTCTCCCATAAAATGTGACAGGAAGAAAAGAGCTTGTGTGAGGTTATCTGATATTTGATGTTACATTAATGTTACATATCCAAACAAAATAATTGTTAGTCTACAAAGAAGATATAGAACAAACAATAGGGTATAATGAGGTTGTTAGTCTGCAAACAAGGATTTACATTTTGATTTAGTGTCACTGCCATAGTCGAGGAGCTGGTTGGTGTAATTGTTAATTGCTGCCACAATACATCGCCCATTAATTCCAGTTTTGTGATCCACACAATCCCCTGAATGTTGAGACAACTGGTCAGTGCTACACCACAACATGATATCACATCATCATTCTGATAGGTTGTATTGGAATCAAATCAAATTTGCTTTATTTAGAAATCAAATTTATGTTAAATAATTTCTCATTTTCTTTACATTCAAACATATTAATAAATTGATAAACACAGGCAGTTAGTTCATAAGTTTGTAACACTAATACTGTCTTACTATTAGGTAGTATTATAATTACATTTTGTCTATACTCTTTGATTCCTTTTTGTATATGGGTTAGAGTACCTCTTGTACTCAATTCAATATACATTTTGCTTATCAAATAAAAAAGTTCACAAGTTTAGATACTAGCATAAGTTTGATTAACTCGTTATATAGAAACTTATGCAAATACTTGTGATGGTTTATGATCTCTATCCAAATATCACAAGCTAAACCAGATGCAGTAATTAAGAATGCAAAACAGAGAAATATTAAATTTGTTGAGAATGATCTGTATACTTTTCCCAAGATATCATATACAAAATGTCAAAATAGGATAGATGGAAAAGCACAGACACGACAAAGGACAAAGATATGAGACATATAGAAAAATTTAAAAACTATGCTCTACATATGACACGGCTATATATATGGTACTGCACAATGTCAAAAACCTAAATTAAAAGAACAAAAATGATATTTTAAAAGTTAACATAAGCTAATGTAAAGATAATAAGATAGTATCATTTACTAAATTATTGTTATGATATTTTCATTTGTATTGATATAAAAGTTTTAAAACTAAATTATAAAATACGGAGTATCAAAGGTGTATATCAAAGTGAAGGATGCGAACACGACAACTAATTTGAAGTGTTGTGTCTTAACTACCAAGGACCCTTGGTAGCGGAATGAGAAAGAAACTTACTGCTGTTCTTGTAACTGCAAACGTTATCAGGAGTATCAGCAAAGTGCAAAGGAGATGACCAAGGATAGATAAACCTGACATGATCTGCCCATGAACACTTGCTGGCCAAGTCATTGTTTGCAGATTTTGGCAACAGTTTTTTCACAGCCTCAGCAGCTGTATCGCTGAGGCGAGCCTATGGAGAAAAGAGAAAATAAAAATGTGAGACTTGTACATTCAAACACACCAAACAAAGAGATAAAAGAGAAATTAATTAATACAAGCAGCTAGGTACCTGAGCAATCTTGCAAACTATGGCATGCCCATCTTCTCCCCACCCTTGGGTATTAGAAATCAAAAGCATGAATGAGACTATTGCCACTAGCTGAATTCTGTAACAACCCATGGTTCTCTATCTAATCTTGACTCTAAAAATGTATGCAAATAATGAACTAGTTCTGTTTTTATATTGCAAATGAATTGCGTGTGAGATGCGATCTGTGTGTATATAATATAATGTACATGTGCTTCACGTTAACTATTTCTACTGAAGTATAATGCTTTAAGTCAACATGCAGTGATGGTCCTGAAGACGGTTAAGGTAGGCGACTGCCCATGGTCCCCTTTTTTTGGCACCAGATAATAGGTAAAATATTATATAGTATATATAAATATTAAATAAATTTTTTATATAATTCATTTTTTACAAATAAAAATAATTATTCAAAAAAATTAATAATAGAGTGATAAAAATAATATGGCAAATGTATATGTATATATAATAATATCTTTTTAATTTAATATATTTTAAAATTTGATCCACTCCTAATTTATTTACTATTTAGACTTTTCTTTTTCCCTAATTCTCTTCTTCTCTTGCTTTGATTGAATAGTCTTACTTTGATTTTTATCGAAAATGACTTTTTAAAAAACTTTGATTATGTACGGGTTATTAATGATTTTACAGCAAATAATGCAAGGATAACAGTTTTCAAATGATTATGAGGGTACCATTTCCTAAATTCGTTCAGGACACCGAAAATCTCAGGACTGGCCCAGTCAACATGGACACCGGGCAATGACATATTTGTAGTTAGGGTGTGGAAAGCATGCCTGATATCTTAAGATTAGTTTTCTTGCATATCAAAATAGAGACGTTATCCTGTCTCTTTTTTATGTATTTTTAAAATATATGTATTGAAAAAATAGAATATATGTTAATTTTTTTTAATCTGTCCCCACACCCTTAAGATTTCGTTTAGATGTGGACATTTGTCATGTGCGAACGGGTTAGCTCCTGTGATATTATAATATCTCTTAGGAAAGAAAAGAGATATCTAATGGCCAAAATGTCTCCAAAATAAGACAAGGACCTTGATTTTGGTGGAAGCCTGGAAGCACATGTTAAAAAAAAAAAAAATCGAATTAAAATTAAAGTTTAAAATTTTAATTTTAATTTCAATTTTTGATAGAATTGGTTCAAAGTCATAAATTTTATGTTTGCGTTATGAAAAAAATTAAAAAAAGTAGATTGTATAATTATAATTCTAAATTCAGTTCTCTAAAATTAATAGTGGTGATGGTAGTGATGGCGGCAGTAACGGAAGCAGCAGTGGTGGTGATAGTGGCTATGGCGGCGATAATGATAGTTGTGTTGTGTTGTTCTACTTAGGAATGGCATCGGGGACGGGCGGGCACAGGTAGCACCACCGTCCCCCCCGCCCTCGCCCGTGGTGGATAAATCTGTGCCCGCCCCCGCCCGCCACCCGCGCGGGTACCTGTTAGGTGGGTATTTGGCAGATTTTGTGGGTATTTGCGGGTACCCATGGGTATTTATCAGTAATTATGTTTTTCTTGGAAAAATGCATTAATTCCTTAAAAAATTATAAAAATATTGCAAAATTTGCAAAATGTCAAATAAAATAAAGATCAACATACACAAGATACATCAGTATTCAACAAACCATAAAAATCAAACCACACTTAAATAGAAAAAGAGAATCATCACCCCCTATTACAATTTAACTAAAACAAGTTACAAAAGACACAAGTACACAACCATCACGGCATCACCCTCGTCCCTCTATTACAATTAAACAAAATCAGTTACAAAAAACACATTATACAACAACCCCAAACAGGCAAACAACAGCAGTTCCAAGCAGATCCAACAGTCCAAGCAGTCTCGCTGTTAAGATAGAACATAAATAAACTTAGAATGGACAGAAGCTATGTTTACGAAAAAAGAATCATAAAGAATGTGGCAATTTGATAATTATTTTCATAGGTTCTTGAATACTTACTGACCATCGATTGCTTTTCATTATTGAGTTGCAATAACCAGATTTACTCATGGAGCATTACTTTCACATTCCTGAAATAAAAGTAAAAGTATCTAATAAAAAATGCAAATAACCAACATTATTGGGAAGGTTGAAATGAAATCTTAAAAATATTTACTAACAATGTCATCATCCATATCTTCCAATATTGTAATACATTTGTTGTTGTCGTCTTTCGATTTTGAAGAACCCGAAGAAAGAAAAATAAATAAGTAAAAAATTTGTAATAATCAACCAAGATAGATTTTTAATTAAAAGTAGTAAATTTGGTTACCTTTCACATTAGTCCATTGCAAATCTTGGAGACACATCAATGCCTCTAAAGTATGTGGGCACAATCTACTACGATGAGGAGTAAGAAATCGACCACTAGTGCTAAAAGAAGACTCGGAAGCAATAGTCGAGATAGGAATTGCTAGAAAATCTCTTGCAATCATTTGCAGGATTGGGTATTTTAACCCATTAAGCTTCCACCAACCCAAGACGTCAAACGCTCCACCTGAATCAGGCAACACTGGCTCCTTCAAATATCGATCAAGTTCTGACCTCTGACCTCTTGTGGCAGTTTTTTGAGCAACAAGCTTCTTTTCATAATGTGACCTCCAACCTTCCACTTTTCCAACACCCACATCTTGATTTTGGTTTGTCCTTGAAGACGAATAAACACTATCCTTACCCTTAATTTTGATCTCATACTCCCTCACCATTTCTTGACAAACAGACATCACATCTTCAATTTTCTCATCAGCTTTACCTCCATAAATTAGGGCAAAAAAATAATTAAATAAAGTGACTTTATACCTGGGATCTAAAATAATGCCCATAGCCATCACCCAATTGATCACACTCCAATACTTGTCAAATTTGGCTAGGAGACACGAGACCGACGGTCAGGAGACACGAGACCAGTAGCGTCACGACCAGCGGTCAGGAAAATGGTGTTGACAGGAGAGGAGGGTTAGGGACTTAGGGTAGAGAATGGGAACGGCGCAAGGGGAAGTGGTTTTGTGATCTGGTAGTATGTTTATGTCTCATATGAATAACCTAGGGTTAGTAAGGGTATTTAGGTAACTTCCTATGGTGGGCATGGGTATCTGCAGGCACGGGTACCTCGGTATCCACCCCCGCCCGTGAATAAACGGGTAGTGTAAAAAATTAGTTTACTCTACCCGCGGATACCCGTTTAACCTCCCCGCCCGTGCCCGTGCCCGTTGCGGGTCTTACCCGCGGGTGCGGGTAAAATTGCCATCCCTAGTTCTACTTGTATTGTACCTTGATATTGTTGGTGTAAGCCCAAGTGGCCAATCTATTTTGAATATATCATCATTTGTATCATGAATTTAATCATATATTTGATATTTGAATAAGGCATTTATTTATTATGTTATTTGTTTATAGCATAATAAAGTCCTTAGAATAGACAGTTCATTCAGTGAGATATTAAGTACGTGACTTAATCGTGAGACCTCATTGAATAATAGAACGCTATTCTTAAATATCCGTAGTCGAGTATTATTGTTAATTAGGACGACAATAATACATAGAGATTATTGTGTGAGTAGACTGATGACCAAATCTCACGGGTCATGGATATGTGATATCAAGTCGGCACACAGGTATAAATATTAGGAGTAATATTTATACCAGATGACCCAATATGAGAATACTTCATAACAGTTATGTAAATGTCATAAGTATTCTCATGGCGACCATAGTGAAGTAGTCCTTCGACTTGAAGTCACTACGATTCCTACATGAGGAGTTGTAAGCTTTAATGCTATCAAACATCACGCGTAACAGGGTGATCATAAAGGTAGTTATTGGGCTTGCAATAAATCATGTTGAGGAGTGTGAGTGATGTAGACAGGATTCGTCCCTCCTACATAACAGGGGTAATGTCTTAGGCCCCTCGATAGAGTGAAACGTGAATATGCGTGGCCACGCGGAAGTGGGCCAATATATGATATTGGGCCCGATTGTAATTACACGTCTACTCGGGGATCGAGGAATAAATAATTGAACATAACAAGGATGACACTCTTATGTCTTGTGTTCAATTAAGACATATAGACGAAGGGACATTTACTGCACGGTAAACTTTGGTCGCGGTAAGGCTAAAATCGGATCACCGATACTCTCGCTAATTGGGTAGTAATGATGCATTGCTAGATGCCACTCATTATTTATAATATTTAATATTATAATTAATATTTGATATTATTATAATATTTAATATTATTGCCAACTTAGTGGTAGCCTATAGGGTCACATGCATAGAGCAAATGCGGAGCAGTTAAATTAATTAAATATGATTTAATTGATTTAAAGGACAAGTGGGCTTGTAGTGTACAAAGCCCAATAGGGTAAGCAATTAGGTTAAAGGGAGCTGTCAGCTTATAAATAGTTAGTGCTATCCCCTCTAACCTAGTCTTGCTAACCATGCCTCTCTGTAGCCGTCAGCTAGCACAAGACGTATAGCTCCGACGCCCATTTGCTCGGGTGGACTGAGTAGAGGTGCTACCCCTTTGTGGCACTGGTGATCGAAAATTAGAAGCACGCTCCAAGAGGTAAACGCTAATGTCCTATGTGATTCATGTTTGTAATGCGCGATCCATGGTTAAGGTTTTCTATTGTCTTGATATTTGATTTTAGAAGATGATAATCTCATGAAAACCCCAACAGTGGTATCAGAGCATTTGGTCGTAATTACCATGAATTCATGTGCTTGTTTGCCTTGTTTGATAACATGTTTTATTGTTTTTGAATATGATTCAGTTGAATACATGTTATTTTTTGGGACATGTTTGTTCTTGGTCGATATATATGGTGAAATATATGTACGCTATTTGTTCTTGGAACTGGGCGTTTAATCCTTTTGGTGCATTGGAAGAGTACGAGAATTTTTTTGTTTTGAAACCAAATTGAAATGCTCCGAGCATATCTTTTTCGCTGGTCAATTTCAAATTGTGCGCAACTCTTTAAACATTGTATTACTGTGCGTTTGCGAATTGATCATGTCCGTGTGCGTGAAAGTATGATTCAGTGAATTATCATGAATTCAGTACATATCAAGTATTGATTTCAAATCATATGGATATTGATTTGAAAAAGATTCCTATAAAAATTTTGGATTCAATTAGGAATTGTTCACGGCACTGTGGTAGCATGTTTCAAATACAAAGTAACTTTCATTTGATATAAATGGTGCGCTGTTTCTTCTTTTTAGTGATTAGCACTAACTTTTTCTAAATTCATTTGAATAGAGAATTCAAAATGGACATTGAATTTAGAATTAGAAATTCAAAGTATGATCACGTACAGGTCACATCTCCATTACTTTTGCTTTCATTATTAAATATTTTAACGATAAAGCAAGTATGTATCTGTGAATTGATTTCATGAGGATTTTGTTTTAAAATTATTTAATAATAATGATAATAATAAATGGTTACTATTATTTATTATTATTATTATTAATTCTATTTTAAGGTATATGGTTATGGCACTAGATTATGGTATTTATTTTGGTTAAATACGATATGCGTGTCGTGATTTATTTATTTATTTAAATACAACCTGCGTGTCGTGCCTTTTTAATTAATTAATTAATTAATTTATAAATAATGTAATTGCTCAAGTTGAAGAGGAGGCAACACCATGATACCGTGGGAGAAGCTTGCTCGAGGGTCAAAGAATTGTAATAAATTAGTTATTTAATTCTTGTATATTAGGAGGTCATAACCATAGTATCTTATCTTATATATTTATGTATGAGATGCATGAAATGTATGAGATGTGTGTTTATGTATGAGATGTATGTTTATGTACGAGATGCATGAAATGTATGTATGTATGCATATATGTCTTGTATGTTATATATGATAATTAAATGTATGATAGCATGTATGTCATGTATGCTGATCAGAGACGTTTTGTATGAGATACAATGCCGGTGAGATCACTAATTAAAAATCCCTCAAAAGGAAATATTAAGTTTAAGAGCCTTCCAATGCATGACACTCATTAAGACTAATATCAAATGTGTGTAGGTCCGCCAAAGCGGAGTGCATTTTTCTATACTAGTAAGATGCATGGGACAATTGTAATGTCCAATTGCTATCCATTGGGTCTAACTTAACTAAGCCAAATTCAATAGGATTGAAAGGCTTAGAGGCGTTGAGTTGAGCTTTAGTCCATGGGATGGATTAGAATAAGAGTTATTCACCCAACCGTTCTAAGAGTTACATGAGATGTAATTGGAAAGGAGTTTCCTACCTAAATAACTAAGTTTTGGGAGATCAGCCAAAGTTGACTTAAAACGAGGTGAAATATGGATCTTGGTCTCACTAGAAAATCTTCCAACGGGATTATCCGAGTCAATGATGAGGGTCATTGATTTGAGTAAAATAGTGGGAGCGTATTTAATAAAAGACCTTATTAAATATGTTTATATCATGATACTTATATTTTGCATGTTTCTGTAATTAGAATTATCATGAAATAAAACACTATATTTTATTACTGCGATTTGTCCTTGAGAAGGGCAAGATATCCAGAATTAAATTTCTGAATTGGTATAAGATTTTGAGGATTGTCCTCAAGAACGAGAAAAAGTTGTTTGTCTTGAGCAAATGATTCCTGAGCAACCAGTTCCTACTAGGATCGAAAAGGATGCTTATGAAGCATCAAGTCGATGTCCTAGTTGTAGGACTCTTCATGCTTACAACCATGAAGGTGCGTAATATGATCACGCACCTCATGATGCTCTATTGAGAGCATGTAATGCATAAGAACCATAAGTCTTTCCGACCCTTTTTCAGTTGCGAACTGACAAAAAGGAAATCTCAACAGTTATGATGTGGTTCATATTATTGAGTATATTAAGAACTTAATTAAATAATATTTTCTTTAGGCCAAATGTTGGCCAGTGAAATGATCTTACAATTGTTGTAGGATAGTTATATTCAATTCGTTATGAACGATCCTGACATACCTCTACTAGATATTGCAAAGGAAGTTGAGAACTACCGAGCAGAGTCTCTACAGTAGAAAAGGGTAGACTATTGTGATAGTCTTGAAAGGGAAAGTACTAAGCCTGCTAAAACAAGGAGAAGAACGAGGGAAAGAAACAATTTCAAGGCCAGTACTTCTGTCTAGAAGCTAATAGGCAGGGTTGCAAAGGAAGGCAGTTGATTTCATTACGGTTTGACCGGACATTTGAAAACTGCTAGATATATCAGAAAGAGTATATGAAAGGAAAAGAAGTATGACTTCCTCTTCCAGCATTGTGTTATAGAAGTCAACCTACTTCAAAATCATGGGTATTTGATACCGCATGTGGATTTCACATTAATGTCAAGGATCAAAGGGAGTAGGACGTTGACTAAAGGGGAAGTCAACCTGTGAATAGGAAATGGAGCAAAAGTTGTTGCATTAACTATAGAAGTTTTGACTTTGTCTTAGGGGCTTGTTTTGGAACTAAATAAGTGTTATTATGTTCCAGCTATTGGTAGAAACATCAGTCACATGATATTTTCTATGCTAGCATATTTTTGGATAATAGACTTTGTGTCCTTAATCCTCATATGCCCATTTATAATACAAATGTGAAAGGATCAAACCAAGTGATTTGAACCCTACATGTCATTGACATTGTCGTTTAGGCCATATAAGTGAGAAACGCATCTCCAAGCTCCATGAGGATGGACTCTTGGACTCACTCGATTATGAATCGTTTGATGTATGCGAGTCTTGCTTATTGGGGAAGATGACTAAGGGCCTTATTCACCGGGCAAGGTGAAATGTCCAGTAATCTTTTGGGTTTTGATACATAACGATGTATGTGGGCTCCTAAACAAGTCTGCTAGAGGTGGTTTTCCTTACTTCGTCATATTTACTTATGATTTCAGTAGATATTGATTTGTGTATCTTTCAAAACATAAATCTGAAACCTTTGAAAAGTTCAAAGAGTTAAAGAATGAAGTAGAGAACCAACTTGGCAAAAGTATTAAGGCCATACGATCAGATCGTGGTGGTGAATACTTAAGCCAAGAGTTTGATGACTATCTAAGAGAGTGTGGGATGGTGTCTCAACTCACACCTCCTGGAATGCTACAATGGAATGGCATGTCAAAAAGGAGGAATCGTACCTTGTTAGACATGGTACGATCTATGATGAGTCATTGACACCTTTTAAGACTCTTTCTGGGGTTTTGCTCTAATTACAACTTTCTTCACTCTTAACCGTGTTCCACCTAAGGCAGTTGAAAAAACTCCATATGAGATATGGATGGACCGAAGGCCCAGTTTGTCATTTATGAGGATATGGGGATGTCAGATTTATGTAAAACGTCTTATGACAGTAAACTTGGGCCCAAATCGGATAAGTGTATATTTGTGGGATATCCTAAGGAAACCAAAGGATATTATTTCTACAACCCTTTCGAGGACAAAGTGTTTGTCGATAGGATTTGAGTGTTCCTTGAGAAGTAATACGTCTCTAAAGGAGACAGTGGGAGGAATGTAGAACTTGGAGAAATCCAAGTACCACAAAGAACTGATCCGCCTGCAATGGAACAAGAACCGGTTCTACAAGATGTTGTGATTGAACCACCGGTTTAAGTACCACAAGATTTCTGTAGGTTTAAACAGGCCACATCACCAACCTGAGAGATGCAGGAAGGTGACGTGCTCATGTATCAGGATGCGCCTGTAACTTACCAAGAGGCCGTAATTGGCCCAGAATCTGAGAAGTGGCTTGAGGCCATGGGATCTGAGATGGAATCCATGTACACAAGCCAGGTATGGACCTTGGTTAAGGCACCCGAAGGGGTAAAACCCATAGGGTGCATGTAGGTCTTCAAGAAGAAGTCTGACATGGATGGTAAAGTGGGTACCTTTAAGGCGCGACTAGTTGGGAAAGGTTTCAAGCAGATTAATGGTGTAGACCATGATGAAACCTTCTCCCCAGTAGCGATGCTTAAATCTATTCGGATTCTGCTTGCTATTGTTGCATACTATGACTATGAAATCTGGCAGATGGATGTCAAGACTATATACCTTAACGAGAATCTTCTCGAGGATGTGTACATGACACAAACCGAGGGTTTTGTCGATCCAAAGGATGCTAGAAAGATATGTAAATTGCAGAGATCCATTCATGGATTAAAGTAAGCTTCCAGAAGCTGGAATCTTCGTTATGATGAAGCAGTCGGATAGTTTCGATTCATCAACAACGAAGATGAACCTTGTGTGTACAAGAAGGTTAATGGGAGTGAGATTGTTTTTCTCGTTTTGTACGTGGATGACATACTACTTATCGAAAATATATCCCTACACTGCAAAATGTGAAAACATGGTTGGGGAGTTGTTTCTCGATGAAGGACTTAGGCGAGGCTTCCTACGTGTTAGGAATCAGGATCTATAGAGATAGATCACTGAAGTTATTGGGCCTTAGTCAGAGTACGTTATGTGCTACACCAATTATCTTGTATGCTTTGAGCATGACAAGAAGGTACCAACTAATATCAGTGAAGGTCACTGAACTGTAGTCAAGAACATACTTAAGTATCTGAGTTGAACTGACGATACATTCTTGACAAATGAAGGTATGGAAGAAATCGTTGTAAGGTGTTACATCGAGGTTGTTTCCAAACCGATAAAGATTATTCCAGATCGCAGTCTGGATTTGTGTTTTATCTTAATTTGTGTTTTATCTTAATGGTGGCACTGTATGCTTGAAAAGGTTCCAAGCGTGAGACAGTTGCAAATTTTATTACATAGGCTGAGTATATAGTTGCCTTAAATGAATATTTAAAGGTCGTTTGGATCTGGAAGTTCATTTATGAACTAGGAATAATTCCTAACTTTGCGAACTCTGTTGATCTCAATGTGATGATGATGGAGTAATCGCATAAGCTAAGGAAACTTGATCTCACCAGCGATCCGAACATATACTTAGGTGCTTCCATCTCATTCGATAGATGATCGATAGAGGAGAGATGTGAACATGTGCAGAATGACAACACTAAATAATCCCCTAATGGAGTCTCTTGCTTAGTGATAGCATGCACTCACAATAGATCAATGGGTGTTAGATTTAAGCCCGATTGGCTCTAGTGCTAGTGGGAGATTGTTGGTGTAAGCCCTAGTGGCCAATCTATTTTGAATATATCATCATTTGTATCATGAATTTAATCATATATTTGATATTTGAATAAGGCATTTATTTATTATGTTATTTGTTTATAGCATAATAAAGTCCTTAGAATAGACAGTTCATTCAGTGAGATATTAAGTACGTGACTTAATCGTGAGACCTCATTGAATAATAAAACGCTATTCTTAAATATCCATAGTCGAGTATTATTGTTAATTAGGACGACAATAATACATAGAGATTATTGTGTGAGTAGACTGATGACCAAATCTCACGGGTCATGGATATGTGATATCAAGTCGGCACACAGGTATAAATATTAGGAGTAATATTTATACCGGATGACCCAATATGAGAATACTTCATAATAGTTATGTAAATGTCATAAGTATTCTCATGGCGACCATAGTGAAGTAGTCCTTCGACTTGAAGTCACTACGATTCCTACATGAGGAGTTGTAGGCTTTAATGCTATCAAACGTCACGCGTAACAGGGTGATCATAAAGGTAGTTATTGGGCTTGCAATAAATCATGTTGAGGAGTGTGAGTGATGTAGATAGGATTCGTCCCTCCTACATAACAGGGGTAATGTTTTGGGCCCCTCGATAGAGTGAGACGTGAATATGCGTGGCCACGCGGAAGTGGGCCAATATATGATATTGGGCCCGATTGTAATTACACGTCTACTCGGGGATCGAGGAATAAATAATTGAACATAACAAGGATGACACTCTTATGCCTTGTGTTCAATTTAGACATATGGACGAAGGGACATTTACTGCACGGTAAACTTTGGTCGCGGTAAGGCTAAAATCGGATCACCGATACTCTCGCTAATTGGGTAGTAATGATGCATTGCTAGATGCCACTCATTATTTATAATATTTAATATTATAATTAAATTTGATATTATTATAATATTTAATATTATTGCCAACTTAGTGGGAGCCTATAGGGTCACACGCATAGAGCAAATGCGGAGCAGTTAAATTAATTAAATATGATTTAATTGATTTAAAGGACAATTGGGCTTATAGTGTACAAAGCCCAATAGGGTAAGCAATTAGGTTAATGGGAGCTGCCAGCTTATAAATAGTTAGTGCTATCCCCTCTAACCTAGTCTTGCTAACCATGCCTCTCTGTAGCCGTCAGCTAGCACAAGACGTATAGCTCCGACGCCCATTTGCTCGCGTGGACTGAGTAGAGGTGCTACCCCTTTATGCCACTGGTGATCGAAAAGTAAAAGCACGCTCCAAGAGGTAAACGCTAATGCTCTATGTGATTCATGTTTGTAATGCGCGATCCATGGTTAAGGTTTTCTTCCGCCTTGAGATTTGATTTTAGAAGATGATAATCTCATGAAAACTCCAACAGATATGTGTGGGTTTGCAATTCTTAGGATGGAGTTAAGAATTGACAAGGATTTAATTTAGTTATAGTTTAATTTCATGGAATTGATCTTTGGAATTAGAGGTGGAGAAACACGGCCAACCCATTTACACCCGTTATAATGTATGACTTGAGCTTAAAAATTTTAGCCTAAATAAAATCAAGTTAATTTTGCCCAGCCCGATTGGATTTAGGTTGATATGATCAAGCCAGTTGTAAAACAAGCCCATTTCTCTATTAAGGCTTGGTTTGGGCCACCATTTTTGTAGTCCAAATAAGATCGAGCTTCTTAACCCATTTCAGTAAAACCTATGGCGGGTTATGTGACACCCGGGGCCAACGAGGGTGGGGAGTGATCGCCGGTGCAAGAAGGCACGGACAAGGAGCTTCTCCTGGCAGACTTCTAGGTAGAGGGACACATGAATGAATCGATTACACACCCGAATGAGAAGGATCCTGAGACTGTGTAGGTATGGGACTATACAGCGGAGGATGGCTTATATGAATTGATTGGTACTACCTATACTAACAAGATGCATCTTCTTTTCGCTAGCCCATCACTTAAGAACTCCATAGTTAAGCGTGCTTGACTTGGAGCAATTCTGGGATGGGTGACCTCCTGAGAAGTTTTCCGAGGAAGCGTGTGAGTGAGGACAAAGCACGCTGAAAAGACCCGTGTTAGTTCATGGAGGCAGTCGTCAATCCATAAAGCAGCAAGTGATGTTATAGGTTAGGCCGGATAACCCGTTTTGCTACTCTATTTGGGATTATGATCCTAATTCTAAAGGGACTTTCAAGCATGAAAATTAGAATTCCAAGTTCCAATTCCATACTCAACTCCAAGCGCCAGACAAACACTAAAATTAAATTGAACACAAACGGAGTATGAGATTTCAATGAATTTTATGGATAATTCAATTATGGTTTAAGTAGTTGGTGAGGATAAGTAAGGAAACCAATTTGGCTGGGTTGCTTAACTTGTTCATGGTTGTTGGTTGGTAGGAAAATTAGGACACCATCATGACATTTAGGAGGATCAAATATAATAAAGACATGCTATATATGCAAATAGAAATAAGACTAAGAATGGGTAGGGATGATAATGGGGTGGAACAGGGATAGGCAATAATTTTCAGCTACTCATCCTGTCAGATGAAAATCTGGCTTGTATATGCACAGGTACCTATTAATTGGATTTTAAATATATTTTATAAATATCCACATATATCCACTAATATTCATGAATATCTATTAAACAATGGAAAACTTTATTAAATTTAAAAAATTTCGAAACAAAATAATATATTTTCTTGTCACATTATATATATATATTCAATTATTATACTAGTCATACAAAAGTAGGGTGACATTTTTTTACACAAGTTATGGAGCATTTAAGTAATTTTATATATCGGATATCTGCGTGTACCAGTATCTCAATACTTGTCCCCGCACTATTAATAAATAGGTAAAATAAGATCTATTTGTTTTATCTACCCGTTAAACTATTCGAACCAAACCCATAAATTTTTTTATGTTAATTTTGTCGTACCAATAAAATATGAAGAAAAAAAATTTAATTTGACCTTTTTTTGAATTTTTACCTAACTATATTTGACTTTTTTTTTCCCATTTTTGAGAAATAATTCACCTATATCTCTCTCTTTTTTTTTTTTTTTAGAACCTATATCTCTTTCTTTATTATTTGTAGAGGTAATAATTTAATAACTTTGTATGAAGTAATGGAGAGAATTAATATAACTTTTGAAATAAAGATGATCAATCAATGTACAAGGATATAATATGACTGATATATGTATACATGTTTTTATATTGTAAACAAATTATAAATTGTCATCTTGGAAAATGGAGAGAGAGGGAGGAGAGAAAAATAGCCACGGAGTGTGTCCCCCTTCGAAGCCGCTTGACGGTGGAGGAGGTGTGGATGGGGCGAGAGTATCATTTAGAAACAAATTGTTGGGAGCCAAGGAACCTCTTCCAAGGCAACAGAAGGTTGATCTTTTGGCGAACAAGTTGTTCAAGATTGAATGGGATAATGGAGATAGATTGAAACCTAGATGCTACATCAAGGAAGAAATTTTAGAGGAGCTATGGCAGTCGTGGAAGGATGCAGTGATTGTGACATTGCTGGGACACAGTATTGGTTTCTTGGCAATGCGTGATAGACTGAAGGTAGTGTGGAAGCCGACTGGTGACATAGACATGGTTGATATTGGCCATGGTTTCTTCATGGTCAAGTTTGACCTAGAGGCAGATAGGGAGAAGGTGATTTCAGGGGGTCCATGGATGGTGTTTGACCACTGTGTCACGATAAGACCTTGGGAACCTGACTTTGTGGCATCCGAGGTAAAAATCAATAAAACCTTGGTGTGGATTAGATTTCCCGGGCTAGGAATGGAATACTATGATGAAAGTGTGCTCTTGGCACTGGCTTCTGCTGTTGGAGCTCCTGTGAGGGTGGATATACGTACAGTAGATGCATCTAGGGGGAACTTTGCAAGGGTCTGTGTTGAACTAAACCTGGATAAGCCAATGGTTGGAAAGTTTTGGTTCAGAACAGATGGTTCAATGTGGAGTACGAAGGACTACACTTGCTTTGCAAAAAGTGCGGTCTCTTTGGGCATATTGGCAAGAATTGCACCTCAGTAAAGGACACTGAAGTTGACACAGGCAAATACAAGAAGGGGGGTTGAATTGTGTTTGTTAATAATTTTTGAAAACAACCTTTTTCAAAACTAATTTTCTCACACAAGGAATAAAAGGCAGAAGCACACAAAAAAAAATCTTTTTAAAGACTTAACAAAATCAAGTTCAAATCCCCACATTTAGTATAAACAAATAAAACTGAAGAGATAAGGGATTAGAAGATTCACGCAAGTGTTTTATCCTGGTTCACTCTCTTCCAACCAAGAGCTACATCCAGTCCCTTCTACTTGAAGGGTTTTCTCCACTATCTTTCAAAATAGATTACACCAAGTATTCAACACCTCGCCAGGCTACAAGTATTCCTTTCTTACCAATTCTCTTCAGGCTCTAACTCTAACAAAGAGATTGTTTTCTTTTGATCTTCTAACTCACTATGTGTGAGGATATGAAAGTTTAAGATCAGTTGAATATTATAACAATATTCAAGCTAAGGTATTACAAACTTTTGCTCTTGAAAGAATAAAATATTTTGAGCTCGTAAAATGGCAAGCATTTTTCTAGCCAGGTTTCTGGATTTTCAAAAGTTCTTTCTTCAAAGGTTGAGGTCTTCTATTTATAGTGACCATTTTCTTCACTTGAAATTCTTCAATGGTTGTTTTGAATTTTCCCGTTTAGAGATGGAATCAAATACATAATATCCGTTGTGACTGATAGCTTGAACGTGGCCATTGTGAAATGTACTATTGGTTGTCACTCTTGCACAAAATGGTCACACCTCTAAGCAATTGCAACTTGAAAACTATCTTGCCTCCTTTATACAAATTCTAGCTATTCCAGCGATAAAGGTGACAGGGTACAAGGCGTTTTGCATTGTACTATTTTGCTTTTGCATTTCCTCATTGTACTATGTTTCTCTCAAAGAAACAAGGCAATAAAACAGTTAAAGAAAATAAGAAGGACCAACATACATTTGAAATAAATACTTCTATATGGTCGAGGTAGCATTTTCTGAGCATATGAGAGATTCACAAAGAAAAAGAGCTCGTCTACTAAACAATATGTGTCTACACGCTCATAGTTAGAAACTCTTTTAGCTCGTCTACTGACGTAGCAAATCCTCTCGTCTACTATCAAGTCTTTAGACTTTCTATATATCAGTGAGTTACTTTGATCTCTGTCTACTGACGTGGCACTTAAGCTCGTCTACTTAGGAGTTAAAATTCTCGTCTACAGAGAATACTTTATATTCCGTCTACTCAAATATATTAAAATAAATATACCAATGATTTTGAGCAGCTCGTCTACATGGGTGGACGCAGATATTAAGAAACTCTTTCAAGGTTTCCATAACTTATTAAATTGAACATTCCTGCAAGACTAGATAGAGCATGTTAGATCTTAACTAACACTTTGCCATGAAAATTTAATCATTTTTTTAACATCAAAACTCAGAGATTATTAATCCAAATTACTTTGGTTCCAACATGTGCGGTTGTTACTAACACGGTGGCGGAGGCGGTGGCCACTGGTGGTGTAGGGGTGAAGCAGGAGAAGGGAGCGCCTAATTCAAATTTGAATGAAAATAATTCAAATCAAAATCCCAAAGATCCGGGATGGGGGGGAGCTACATGGAGATTGGATTGAGGTGAAAAAAGAAAAAAAAAAAAGGCCGCAAGAAGTGGCAAGAAATCGGGAGGAGATAGAAGCGTTATGGGTGGTAACCGTTTTACCAAGAAGCCAAATTCTCAGCATAATAAATATGGCATCTTTAATGATAATGATAAGGTGGGATATGATTTTGATGGAGTTGCGAATAATTCGAGCACCGTTTTTCACCAAGGGTCAAAGGGAACTAATAATGAGAATATTTGGGTGAGGGTCAAAAGGTAAAGAAATGAAGTTAAAAATCCCAATAATGAGGGGATTAAGAAAATTCCAAATATTTTTTCTCATAAGGTGGGCCAGGCAGGTGAAAGTAACGTTATGCATGAAGATGGGAGGAAAGCGGGCTCTAGTGGGCTGGCTGATATGGGACAAAAAACATATAACATAATGGAGAGAGAGGATCATGGGAAGGGGAAACACGTTGAATTAGGGACACATTAGGACAAACTACGTGAACATGGAATCTTCACATCCATGCACGTAGAGATGGTGAGCCCTAACCACTTGAGACTTCTCGATGTGCCAGACCCGCCAGACCCGATTGGTGGATGTAGCGTGAATGGAGAGGGGAATGGAGGCTCAAACATGGAGGAGGAGAGTGATGCAGACCTGGATGGAGACGAGGTGGTAGAAGAAACCTTGGAGATGCTCCAGGGTTAGGGTTCTTCAATGAATTTCTTCCATACTAGTTTTTTATGAATAGCTTCAATGATATGTGTACCTTTTCATGGAATGTTCATGGCTTTGCCAGTATAAAAAGTAACCAACATATCGTGACATAATTAGAAGATTTAAACCAGATTTAATCTTCCTTTGTGAAACTCATATTCCTTTTGCGGGGTCTGCACGGTTTTGGGAGAAAGAGGGATATAGGTGTATTGGTGTGGAGGAAGCTCAGGGGCATTCTGGTGGCATATGGGCTCTTGCGAATAAAGGTTATGGTGTGGATACTAATGTTGTTGATTCAAAACCACAATGTATAACTCTTGAGCTTATTAATAGTAAGACTTCCTGGGTCTGTTCTGGCATACATGTAAGCCCAGACTACTCATTGCGCTGTGTGTTGTGGGAGTACCTTATTCAACTTCGCCAAAATATTCAAAGGCCATGGGTAATGTTAGGAGATTTTAATGATGTGGCTTTCCCATATGAATAACATGGTGGTAATTTTTCACATATGAGAGCTGATAGATTCATGAATATGTTAAATAATTATGGTATGTTGGACCTGGAGTTTTGTGGAACTAAGTATACTTGGCAGCGGAAATGCAGGGGCAACAATCATGTGTCAAAAAGATTGGCTCGGGGTGTATGTGATGATAGATGGAGAACGTGTTTCCCAGAAGCGACAGTTGAGCATTTGGTGAAACGATATTCAGACCATAATCCTTTGCTTCTGAGATGCTGTAATATAGTAAGTTCAAGGCAAGGGAGGCCCTTTAGATTCCAAGCAGCCTGGTGCACTCATGATGATTATGCTGGGGTTGTGAAGGATGCTTGGTTTAAAACGGAAGGTGATATAGTAAATGCTCTCCAAAATGTTTCTAGGGATTCTCTTGTTTTCAATAAAGAGATTTTTGGAAATATTTTGGGGAAGAAGAAACAATTGGAAGCTAGACTTTGAGGAATCCAGAGAGCCTTGGAGAGAGTTGATTCGACTAGTTTGATTAGACTACAAAAAGAGCTGCTTGAGGAGTATGAGACTACTCTTTTTCAGGAAGAGACTTTGTGGTTTCAAAAGTCTAGAGAGAAGTGGATTAAACTTGGAAGCCGTAATACATCATTTTTTCATGCCCAAACAGTGATTAGAAGGAAGAGAAACAAGATTCATGGCATTAATCTACCCTCAGGAGCTTGGTGTACAGATACAAGCATTCTTCAAAGTGAGGCAGTAAAATTTTTTAAAAATCTTTTCTGTTCAACTGAGAATTTGAGCAGGGAGATTCATGGGCAAATTCAAAATTCATTGGGGATAGATGATTCAATGGAACTTACAAAACCAGTTGCGAAGGGCGAGGTGTACAATGCTCTTATGAGTATGAAGTCCTACAAAGCTCCCGGACCGGATGGTTTTCAACCCATCTTTTTTTAAGATGTTTTGGAATAAGGTGGGGAATGATGTGTGGCAATTTGTGAAGACTTTTACAACAGGGAGGTTTGATGCTAGAGCTACAGAAACACTTTTGGTCTTAATCCCTAAAGGAGACCACCCTTATTCTTTTAAGGACTTTAGACCAATCACCCTTTGTAATGTGATACATAAGTTGATCTCCAAGGTGTTGGTTAACAGATTGAGACCCCATTTGGATAGAATGGTGAGCCCTCTACAGAGCAGCTTCATCCCGGGAAAAAGTACCAAGGACAATGCGATTGTTCTTCAGGAAATAATTCATCATCTCCATAAATAGAAGAGCAAAAAAGGTGATATGATTTTCAAGCTAGACTTGGAAAAAGCTTATGACAGGGTAGATTGGGATTTTTTGAAGGAGACTCTAGTAATGTATGGCTTCCCAAGAATTATTATTTCTCTTATTGTGCATAGCATCACTTCTTCCTCCATCTCTTTACTTTGGAATGGTAGTCGGGCTGAGCCATTCATGCCTAGAAGGGGCCTTCGCCAAGGTGATCCACTATCTCCGTACTTATTTGTGCTCTGTATGGAAAGATTGAGCGAAATGATTGCTGAGGAAGTGAGAGATAGGAATTGGATGCCCATTCAAATTTCTAGGAATGGTCCATACATTTCTCATCTAATGTTTGCAGATAATGTTCTCCTCTTCGCCAAGGCTACGGTTTCGCAACCCAAGGTAGTTAGGAAGGTGCTTGATGATTTTTGTGGTGTATCTGGATTGAGAATTAGCATGGAGAAGTCTAAGATGTTTGTCTCGGCTGGTGTTCCTAGAGCTAAAAGAAACCGTATCATGCAAGTCACACAAATGGCTTATACAAGTAATTTGCAGAAGTGCCTTGGATTCAAATTATACCATGGTAGGGTTAGGAAGGATGATTTTGCGGATGTTATGGATAGAGTAGCATCTAAACTCGCTTCGTGGAAGGGAAGATTATTGAACAAGCCAGGGAGACTAACTTTGGCAAATGCTGTTATATCTTCAGTGCCAGCGTATAGAATGCAATTACAATGGTATCCACAATCTGTGTGCAATTTTATGGATAAAACAGTAAGGAATTTCATCTGGAAAGGTCACAATGACAAAGGCATGAACATGGTGGGTTGGCAAACTATAACCAAGCCTCGCAAGTGGGGGGGCCTTGGTGTCCGAGTGGCAAGGAAACAGAATGTGGCTTTACTAGGAAAACTGGTTTGGGACCTCATTTCCTCACCAAATAAGTTGTGGGTGTCAATCATGAATGCTAAGTATATGCCTACTGGAAACTTGATGGGATCAAGATCGAGGAAAAAGAAAGGTTCCAGTACATGGAACTCGATTTTAAAGGCTTTTGAGGTGCTTAAGGAGGGCTTCCAGTTGAAGATTGGGAATGGAGAAACTAGTTTTTAGTATGAGCCTTGGGTTTTAATGGAGCTTCTGTGCGAAAATGTTTGGGTAGTGGATATTCATGATGTTGAGTTGAAGATCAAGGATGTTTTCAGGGAAGGGGAATGGAGACTTGATCAGCTTTACACAATACTACCCGATGAGTTGAAAGGTGCTATCTTAGGGCTTAAACCTATGTTGATGGAGGGCATTAGTGATCGTTGGACTTGGCAAAAATGTAGCACAAGTGTTTATTCAGCAAGTACTGCGTATAGATGGCTTATGCAAGAGGCTGGGGAGGAGAATCTTGTTGGACACTAGAGTTGGATTTGGAAGCAAAAACTCCCAGCCAACGTTCAGTTCTTCCTTTAGCAGTTTTGCCATGCTGTTTTTCCCACCCGAAGGACTCTATATAGGCGTGGTATTCCAGTTAATTCGTGCTGTCCTTGGTGTGGGGCGAGTCAAGAAACACTTATACACTGTATGTTTAGCTGCAGTAAGGCAGTGGAGGTTTGGCAGGCTTGTATCCAAGGGGGAGCAATGGTACCAAGTGACGAGGCTGAGCTTTATTTCTAGCTCCAGACGCAGGTGCAAAAACTGGGTAACCTATTTCCAATCGTAATGTGGAAGATTTGGTGCAGTAGGAACAAGTTAATCTTTGAGGAGGTTAACATGCAAACGAGGTTGATTGTGGCGCAGGTGAGGACAATGTATCGGGATGTTCATCAAGCGTATAGGTTGAACTGCACCTCACCTATAGCTAATGTTCCCAGAGATGTTGATGGATCAAACCTGGAGAAGGGTGTGTGGCTTTGAATGTTGATGGTAGCGCTTTAACAAATCCGGGGTTAGCTGGTTTTGGTGGGTTAATTCGTGATTGCACAGGGTCCTTCTTGCATGGATTTTATGGATCGGTGGGGATCTCTAACATCATACACGTGGAGTTGTTGGCAATCTTGCATGGCATTGATCTTTGTTGGAGGCTGGGTTTTAGGAACGTGAGCTGTTACTCGGATTCTCTGCATGCTATAAATCTTGTGAGTGATGGAGACCCGGACTTCCACATGTTTGGGAATGTGATAGCTGCTATTAGGGAGCGGGTGAGGAGAGATTGGGATTGCCAATTAATTCACACATTGAGAGAAGGTAATCATTGTGCAGACTTCATTGCGAAGAAGGGAGCTAGAAGCAATTCAACCTTGGTGTTTATTGAGTCTCCTTTGGAGGGGATGGGGAATTTGCTGCTTGCTGATGCTATGGGCATATCGTTTGTGAGGAATTAGGCCTCACTTTTTTCTTCTTCTTTTGTTTGTTGTTTCTTTTCTCTTGTAACCAAAAAAAAATTATAAATTGTCACATTATTAAAAATATTTGACTCTTATTATAATTATTTCAAAAATTTTAGATAAAATAATTTATGATTAATTAATAGTATAAAAAATTTATATTGAATAACACATGAAATAAGAGATGTGTAATTTATTTTTAATTAGACAAATAAATATTATAAAGGCTTAAATAAGTTTTTAGTCCCTGAAAAGTTCTCGTTCTTTGGTTTTAGTCCTCTTACATTTTTTTCATAGGTTTTCATCCCCACTTTTTCCAAAGTTTAGGAATTAGTCCCCGCCGTCAACTCCCCTCCGTTATCTGCTGACGTGGCTAACGGAGGCCACGTCAGCAATGCCACGGGCGTTAAGTTTGCCACGTCGCAGGGACTATTTCCAAAAAAATTGAAAATATAAGGACTAAAACCAAAATTTGTGAACTTTAGGGGACTAAAAACTTATTTTAACAAAAAAAAAACTATTTTCCAGCCATTTTTCACACTAAGTCGTACAGGGACAGGAAACTACCTCGATATCCCCGAATATTCTCTTAAAGTTATTTTAAGAAACTTATACTCTGTTTCCTCATCTAGCTATACTTAGGACAATTCTGCAAGCTAGAATAGACGCGTTAGTCTTTAAACACAACTTTGCCATACAAATTTAACCTTTTTGTTAATATCAAAACTTAAGAGATTATTTAACCAAAACCACTATGGTTCCAACAAATTTGAAACCTATGGCTCTAATATATGATTTGTTTCTATTTTCTAGCCAAGTTTTGTCATGGTTTAAATTGTCAAATTCCTTCATCTGGTATGATTTTTAGTACAGGGATACCGAGCTAATTTCCTTTTCCTGCACGACTTGCTATGAAATTTGGCAAGAAAATAGAAACAAATTCATACATTATGGACCACATGGTTAAAATTGCTAAATTCCTTCATTTTGTATGATATTTCTAGTACTGAAGGGTAGCGAGGTAATTTCTTATTTTTGTCTGACTTGCTCCAAAATTTGGCTAGAAAACAGAAAGAAATCATACATTGGGGCCACAAGTTTCAAATTGACAAATCACTTCATCTGGTATGATTTCTAGTACTCAAGGGTATCAAGGCAATTTCTTATTCCAGTTTGATTGCTCTGAGAATAGTTTTTTGTTAAAATAAGTTTTTAGTCCCTCCAAAGTTCACAAATCTTAGTTTTAGTCCCTGTATTTTCAATTTTTTTGGAAATAGTCCTTGCTGATGTGGCAAACTTAACGCCACGTGAATGACGTGGCATTGCAGACGTGGCATTCCATTAGGCACGTCAGCAGAAAACGAAACCGGTTGACGGCGGAGACTAATTCCTAAACTTTGGAAAAAAAGTGGGGATGAAAACATTTAAAAAAAAGTAAGTGGACTAAAACCAAAAAATGGAACTTTTCAGGGACCAAAAGCTTATTTAAGCCTACTTTTTGTAACCTGTGTCTATCTTTCTCTTATACATTTTTGCTTGGGTAAAAAATTATTGAGAGAATCCAACTCCAAAATTGTTTGGATGCCAAAACTACGTCATCTCTCTCCGTTAACTGCTGACGTGGCAAACGCATGGACCATTTCCAAAAATTTTGAAAATACAGGGACGAAATCCTAAGACAAAATTTACAGAGACTAAAACCAAAATTCGTGAACTTTGCAGGGACCATAAACTTATTTAAACAAAAAAAATTCTATATTTTAGCCAAACTTCAGAGCAAGTCGTATAAGGATAGGAAACTTCCAGATGAAGGGATTTGTCAATTTGAAACTTGTGGCTCTAGTGTATAATTTCTTTCTATTTTGTAGCCAAATTTTGGAGTAAGTCGGACATAAACAAGAAATTACATCGGTACCCTGAGTACTAGATATCTAACAAAATGAAGGAGTTTAGCTATTTTAACCATATGGTCCATAATGTATGATTTTGTTTCTATTTTCTTGCCAAATTTCATAGCAAGTCGGACAGGAAAAGGAAATTACGTTGGTACCCTTGAGTACTAAAAATCATACCAGATTAAGGACCTTGACAATTTTAACCTTGGTAAAATTTGGCTAGAATATACAGAGAAAATAGGGGTGTTCATCAATCGATTCAAACTGCAAAAACCGAACCGAAAAACCAAACCAAAAAAACAGTTTTTTTTTTTTACATTGGATTGGATCGAATGTTGGATCTCCTAGTGAAAACCAATCCAAACCACTTTTTGGATTGACAAATTGACAAATCCCTTCATCTGGAAGTTTCTTGTCCCTATACGACTTGCTCTGATGTTTGGCTAGAAAATAGATTTTTTTTTGTTTAAATAAGTTTTTGGTCCATGCAAAGTTCACTAATTTTGGTTTTAGTCCCTGTAAATTTTGTCTTAGGATTTCGTCTCTGTATTTTCAAAAATTTTGGAAATGGTCCCTGCTGATGTGGCATTCCGTTTACCACGTCAGCAGTTAACGGAGAGATATAACGGTAGGGACTATTTCCAAAAATTTTAAAAGTATAGGGACGAAATCTTAAGGAAAAATTTTGCAGGGACTAAAACCAAAATTGATATATTTTGCAGGGACCAAAAACTTATTTAAACCTATTATAAATTATTTTTGAAAACTTACGTTCGTCCAACCATCCTAATCAATAATCAGATGAAAGAGCCAGAAAGGATCTCTATTAATATCCAAAGTGATATTCTCATTAGGGATGAAAATTTTTACCATAACCATTAGGTACCTACAAAAATTATCCATAATGAATAGGATAATTACCCACACAATATGTTAGGGTCCGGGTACGGGTAATTACCTGCAAATTTGAACATGTATGGGTGCGGGTACGGGTTCTATGGTACACACCCCACCCCGTACTCCCACATATGTGTGTATATATATAATTATTTATTTATTTATTTATTTATTTATATTACTAATATATATAATTTTAACTGTAATACAAACTTTAAAACTAAAATTAATCTAAAAATTCTTAACTTTCTAAACCTAATTGCATCTATAATTCATTTTGGGATATTTTTATTTATTTAAATATTTTGATTTGTAATGATTTATGAGTAGATTTAAAAGACATTTGAATCGTTTTTAATTGTTATCACGTTTCTTTTGTTATTTATTACTTTTTCACAGTTAAAGTACGGGTAATAGATGCGGATACAAGTACTTAGATACCCATAGGATATAAATAGTACTAAAATTGCTATTCACATGAGTACGGGTCCAAGCAGGGGTTAGTTTTTCGAATCGGATACGAGGACATGTCCTATAATACGGTTTTTTTTACTTAAGTAGTGCAATTTGGTTGCACAATTACGGGAATGGTGTACTTTTTAAAATAATTACGCAAGTAGGAAAAGTCGTATTTGGTGGTGACGAAATATAAAGTAAAGTCGTATATCTCATTCACGAATCACTTTTATATTCATAAAAATAAGGGAGTCGTATGCATCAAATACGACTTAAATTTTTTATAATTTTTTCATGCAAGTCGTGCTAACATACACGGCTTTAGTGTTTCTTTTTTTATTTTATTTTTAACAAGTTGTATCTAACTCATACGACTTCTTTATTTATTTATTTATTTTTATTTTTTGAAAAATGGCCAAGTCCTGTGTCATATATACGGCTCCAATAAATAAAAAAAATTTAATTAATTATGAGTAAGTCGTAAATATGGTATATTATATTAAAGAATCAAGATTACAAGCTAAATTGAACAAAATCTTTAACATGCATATACTTATTTATATATGTACAAAATAAATAAATATTATCATCAACTAGTTCCATAACATCTTTTTTATGTTTGAAACTTAGAAATAATAATAAAAAAAGGTTTAAATAAGTTTTTGGTCCCTCTAAAATACAACAATTTTGGTTTTAGTCCCTGCAAAAAAATTTCTTAGGATTTCATCCCTATACTTTCAAATTTTTTGGAAATAGTCCCTACCGTCATCTCTCTCCGTTAACTGCTGATGTGGCAAACGGAATGCCACGTCAGCAGGGACCATTTCGAAATTTTTTGAAAATACAGGGACGAAATCCTAAGACAAAATTTACAGGGACTAAAACCAAAATTTGTGAACTTTGCAAGGACCAAAAACTTATCTAAACAAAAAAATTCTATATTCTAGCCAAACTTCAGAGCAAGTTGTATAGGGACAGGAAACTTCCAGATGAAGGGATTTGTCAATTTCAAACTTGTGGCCCTAATGTATGATTTCTTTATATTTTGTAGCCAAATTTGGAGCAAGTCGGACATGAACAAGAAATTACATCGGTACCCTGAGTACTAGATATCTAACAAAATGAAGGAATTTAGCAATTTTGACCATGTGGTCCATAATGTATGATTTTGTTTCTATTTTCTTGCCAAATTTCATTGTAAGTCGGACAGGAAAAGGAAATTACCTCAGTACCCTTGAGTTCTAAAAATCATACCAGATTAAGGACATTGACAATTTTAACCTTGGTAAAATTTGGCTAGAATATACAGAGAAAATAGGATGTTCATCAACCGATCCAAACCGATTCAAACCACAAAAACCGAACCAAAAAACCGAGCCGAAAAAATAGCTTTTTTTACATTGGATTGGATCGAATTTTGGATCTCCTAGTTAAAACCAATGCAAACCACTTTTTGGATTGATAAATTAACAAATCATTTCATCTGAATGTTTGCTGTCCCTATACGACTTGCTCTAAAGTTTGGCTAGAAAATAGATTTTTTTTTTGTTAAATAAGTTTTTTGTCCTTGCAAAGTTCACAAATTTTGGTTTTAGTCCCTGTAAATTTTGTCTTAGGATTTCGTCCCTGTATTTTCAAAATTTTTGGAAATGATCCCTGCTGACGTGGCATTCCATTTGCCACGTCAGCAGTTAACGGAGAAAGATGACGGTAGGGACTATTTCCAAAAATTTTGAAAGTATAGGGACGAAATCCTAAGAAAAATTTTTGCAGGGACTAAAACCAAAATTGGTGTATTTTGCAGGGACCAAAAACTTATTTAAACCTAAAAAAATTATGTCAAATCAAACTAGTAATTATTATTCGGAAAAAAACCAACAAATAAAAAAATCAAAATGCAAAAAATAGAATAAATATATATTAAATTTTATATATGCGGTTTGGTTTGGATTAATTCGATTTAAGAAAAGGAATCCAAAACCCGATCCGATCTAATTAGTTATCACAAAACAAGATCCAAAAAAATCCAATAGACATCGGTTTTATTCAGTTTTTGATTTTTTTATCGGTTTTCAGTTTTCTTTTGGATCAGTTTGGATATGAACACCCCTATTTACTACTATAAAAGTCCTTCTACGACTTATATAGTATACTACACTTACGACTTACCCATAATTAATTAAAAATATTTTATTAATTGGAGTCTTATATATGCATATGACTTAGCCATTTTTTAAAAAAATTAAAATAAGGAAGTCGTATGCATAAGATACGACTTGTTAAAAAATAAAAAAAAATTAAAAACCACTAAAGTTGTGTATGTTAAACACGACTTGCAACAAAAATATTATAAAAAATTTAAGTCGTATGTGATATATACGACTCCCTTATTTTTATGAATATAAAAGTGATTCGTGTATAGCACATACGACTTTACTTTATATTTCATTATCACTGCACATGAATTACCCTACTTGCGTAATTATTTTAAAAAACACATCATTCACGTAATTGTGCAACCAAATTGCACTACTTAAGTAACACTAGTGCAAAATATGCATTTAACATCGAGGTTTTAACATCGGTTTTATAAAAACCGATGTGAAAAAGGAGGCGGTGACATTTTTGAAATTAAACTGATGTATTTTAACATCGGTTATTATGGAAACCGATGTGAAAAATTATTTAACATCGGTTTTTGTAAAAAACCGATGTCGAAAAGTGATACAAAAAAATAAATTGTTTTATCAGACATAATATTAGACATCGGTTTTTGTATAACCAATGTGGAAAAGTGAAACAAAAAATAAATTTTTTTTATCAGACATAATAACAGACATCGGTTTTGGTATAACCGATGTGGAATATATTTTAGACATCGGTTTTAGGATAACCGATGTGGAAAATGAAAAAAAAAAGAAAAAAATTTAATCCAGCCATAAGATTACACATCGGTTTTACTAATAACCGATGTGGAAAACACTTTAACATCGGTTTTGTTTATAACCGATGTGGATTTTCTGTTTTATTTCATCTTTCGCGCTGAATGCTCACTCTGCTTCCCACACTCAGACCACCCAAACCCTTTCCCCTTCCCTCTCCTTTTCACACTCAGACCACCCAAGCCCTCTCCCTTTCCAACTCCATTTCCTCTCACCGCCGTATCCCTTTCCGTTCCTCTCGTTGTCATCGCGTCACTGTCATCGCGTCAAGGCATTTCCTTTCCTGCTCCCACTGGAAGTAACGTATTTGAATGCGCTCCTTCTTGTCCCTGCGTTCCTTGCCTCTACTCAGAAAAGGTACCCTTTTCGTTTTTCATGCTAGAAATCGTGTGTTTGTTCTGAATGATAACTGGAGTTATTCACAAATAGCTAGGGGTTTGAGTCTTTGAGGCAGAATTTTTTATTTTTTTTCCCTTTTCAGTTTTTGTTTTTTTATGTTTGCTTTCTGGCTTGAAGTATAGAGTATTCGCAGTTATTTTTGTACATGTAGGAAATGAATTGAACGGTGTAAGTGCTTTCATTTCATTTTGCAACTAGCTAGGTTATCAAGCTATCTGTTTATGAGAATTAGGCTGATGAGACATGAATAGTTCATGAATACAGACCTTACTCCAGTTTCTGTTATATACTAATGAATTATTTGTTAATTTAAGATAACTTCAACATAAGGGATTTGAGGAGATTATGTATCTCTTTATAGACTTGTTCATGAAGCCTTCTTTCTAATAGAAATATTGATGTCATGTCAAAGGGCTGGGAGAATGTCGCCAATGAAATGGGATTCAAGTTCATAATCTTCACTCTTCCTCGTCAAAAAGTTGGGATTCAAGTTCATAATCTTCGTTCTTCTAATCTCTAGTTGCATGTTTGCGCATACCGTCGTGCCTCTGCCTCGTTGAGTGCCTCTGCCTCCCTTCTCCCATCCGTAACCCTTTCAGGTACCTAACACTCACTTTTCTTGTTTTAGTTGGTTCGTGAAGATATAATGCAGACATGAATGTTGTGTATAGATTATAGACTATGTTCTTGGCAATCATTAAGAGCTAAAGAGTAAATTTTGGTGTTGTTTGGTGTTGTTGGATGGTCTTTTTTTGGTGTTGTTTTTATGACCTCCTCATTAACCTTGTTTCTCTGTGACCTTGCATTATGCTCAGTTAGGGAATGTTTCAGACTTAAGCTTAATTAGTTAGGATTTTTGGCTGGCCTTGATATATTTATTGGTCTGGGAATGTTCTACTGTAAAGGGGTTTTTTCTGTTATAGATGTATTAGGCTGGGGTTAGGCTTTTGTAAAGCAAATATAGTCAATTTACAAAAGTTTCATGATGAGAGATTTTCAAATCTCAAACCAAGGAAATTCCATCAATTAATTTCTTTATTAGGACTCTAACTTATGTTACAAATAAGTAGTGCCAAAGTTTGGACACATTGCTTCTCTTGGTGTTGTACTGCTATGGATAAAATATCCTTCACATGGTTCTTTTTACTTGGGGATTGGAGTGTTTTATTATATTTTTAGTGTTAATTAATTAGTTAAACCTTAGTTTCCCGTTTGAGATGCAATATTAATGAGCACACGTGTACCTGCTTAAGGTACTTGTACAGCTCATTATATTGGATCTTGAATTGTCTAAGTTGGACAGTTTGGGAAAAAACTTTTTCTTCATTCAGTTAAAATAGTTATTCATTGATTCTCATGTTATATACCCGATGAAAGTTCGGATTGGTACATTTCCTTTCGTTCTCCGGGTGCATACTTTATCATGGTGGATGGCATCGCGTTCAAGTCGTGTACGTCGGAGACCGAAGGGAAATGCTGCCGAAATTTCGTCGAGTATGAGCATGAGAGTTAAGGACTAACTGTTAACCGAATGTTGAAAAAGTTTCTTCTCGAATGGGATAGGGCCATACCCTATCATAAGAAGTAGTTGATGAAGATGTTGGACTAAGTATGAAGTTAATGTTTTAGTCATGGATCGCAGTTAGATGAATGCTAGACGGACAAGTGATGAGTATGAGAATGGAGTGGAAGATTTTCTACAATTTGCTAAAACAAATGCTCCTGATAGTAGTGACGGAAGGTTTTGTTGTCCTTGTGTTAACTGTTTGAATGAGAGACGACTAGAAGCTGACGAGATACGGGATCATCTTATTTGTGAGGGGATTTGCAAGAGTTATACAATATGGATATGTCATGGTGAAACATTAGACAGGCCAAGGGTGTCGGATAGAGAGGAAGTTGATGACGTAGATATGGACGATGGACTAGAGGACATGATCCGTGATATTGGGCAAGAGTCCTTTCGGCGAGCACATGTGTATGATACTTTGTGCAGTGATGCGGAAGTGGCTTTGTATCCGGGGTGCACTAATTTCACACGGTTGTCAGCGGTGTTAAGATTGTTCAATGTGAAGGCGAGAAATGGGTGGAGCGATAAAAGCTTTACCGAATTGCTTGAGTTGTTGAAAGACATGCTTCCAGAAGGTAACACATTACCATCCCGAAACTATGAGGCGAAGAAGATATTGTGTCCGATGGGTATGGAGTATAATAAAATACACGCTTGCCCCAATGATTGCATATTGTACAGGAAAGAGTTTGAAGAGATGCACGAATGTCTACCCCCATGTATTGTCTCGTGGGGGATATAAAAAGCTTGCTCAGACCATGGTGGAAGAGGAAAAGAAAGCATGTCAGGAAGCAGCATCTCAGGCAGATCCTAATGCTGAAAATCATCCTGAAGTTGTTGATCCACCTCCACCCCCACGCCATCGTAAATGGAAGAGGGCCCGACAAAGAAAAACGGGACAATATACATCTGAGGAGGCACGCCAAGTAGCTGAGAAGATTGTATGTGTAGTTTGAATTGTAATTGTGATTTTAACAATGTTACTGAATTGTAATGTGACCTAATATTTTATATGTTGCAAGATGCCTTGGACGAGCAGGTCACTCAAGGAACCTTTGTTCCTAGAGGACGCGAGGATATCTTAGCTGCTGCCATCGGTAAACCAGACCACCCAGGCCGTGTCATTGGTGTTGGATGGGGCGTTGGCATTCGCCAATACCATGGTTCATCTTCACACCAACGCCACAGGGATGTTGCTGCAGATAGAGAACGGCTAAAACAGGATATTACAGCTGAGCTTAGACAGGAGATGACCCAGCAGTTTAACCAGCAGATGGCAATAATGGCTGCTATGTCCCAACAATTCACAAGTGTCCAACCCTCTGTCCATGTGAGCACTAAGGGCTCATGTGAACCTCCTCATCAGCCTGATGATGATGATGACGCCCCTGATAGGTGTGAGCTGAATGTTGATGATCATCATGATATTCTGCCTAAAAGGTCAGATCCAGGAAGACCAGAGAAATCTGCTCCTGCCAAGGTATTCATTTGACCATTCAATTAATTACGAATGAAATAACTTAACTGTGATTACTAATGTATATCTTTTTTGTTGTTTAGGGGAACGACAAAGGGGATCCTGGTGATGTTTTTCAACGTCTTGCTATAAAGCTTGTCACCATGGAGGTTGATGCAGCTTTGGTAAGGTTGGAACATGATGGCAGGGCGGATGACGATCTGTATATCCCAAAGAAGGAACTTATGGAGATGGCGCTCCACCATGAAATGGCTAGTGCTGCACACATCTCGTTATGGTGCACGTAAGTACATTTTATTTATAAGTTAAATAATTAAATTTTAAATACTATCATAATTAACATGTTTTATCAATATACTAGGTATCTGCATCGCATGCTAGGTAATTAGGGCAACCTCACCCTTTATGGGTTCATTGACCCCATGCTCATTCAGGGTGATGTTCTCCTAGCATCAGAAGACCCGGTCGCCACCATACGTGATATAGTTGCCCGAGACCATCATCAGTTCTACCTTGCGCCTTATCTCTATAAGTAAGTACCAGTTATTTAATTATAACTATATATGACTTAGTCACTAATTGTTCCGCAAATGCAGACGACATTGGCAGTTGTTGATCTTGTGCCCTCGTGTGAATGTCGTGGTCTTCTTCTGCTCGATGGGCCATAGGCCGGCGAATGAACTGAAGAACATCATGGAAACGTAAGCATTAAAATAAGTTAGAATCAGTAATGAAGTTGTTTTAATTATCTGAAATCTATTAGATATACTTTAATTAAGGTTTATTTTCTTATGATAGGTCTATTGATGCAAGCCGCATGCTGTGTGGTGAAAGGCGTCGGCCTATTAGATGGATTATTCCTAACGTAAGATATTTATTAGTTCAAACGCTTCAAGCGCAGTGGGTATAATTATTGATTTCTATTTAATTTCTCATATTCTAACTGGGTTTCATTTGTACGTAGTCTCATAGACAACGTGGATCATGGGAATGTGGATACTATGTGATGAAGTGGATGGTCGAAATTATCTCCTCCGGTATCACTGAAAGATGGCAGGAGGTAAATGCTAATTGGTACAATTAGTTGTAACAATTATATATAGATTCGTTATATGTTTAATTTTAGTTTATTACTTAAAAGATATAATCTAATTATGTCCAATTAAACTTGCAGATATTCAACAATCCGACTCCACTCTCTGATGCCGACATAAAAAACATAAGGATATGTTGGGCAAATTTCTTTCTTGAAGTGTACCAACATTAGTTTGTATGTAGTTAGTATATAAACGCATCATGTAATAGCTATAGTGTACTTTTGACTGATATATGTTTTGACATAAAATCTATAATATATCATATGTAGCTTTTTGGTTTCTAATTATCTTTGTTGTCTGAATGTTATTGAATATATTTATTGTTAGTAGACTTTTAATTTAGTGTGTTTTGGTTGTACAAAAATGATTCTGTAGACAATATGGATTCTGTATTGATCTGGATTACTGGATCACTGGATTACTGAAACAGGAGAAAGGACTGTCAATACTGAAAAGGATGATTTTAAAAAAAAAAAAACTAAAATTCACATCGGTTTTCATAAAAATCGATGTGGTAACCCCAATTTTTCACATCAGTTTTCATAAAAACCGATGTGGTAACCCAACTTTCCACATCGGTTATGTTAAAAACCGATGTTGAAAGTTTGTTTTCCACATCGGTTTTTAACATAACCGATGTGGAAAATTGCTGAAAAGGAAATGTGGCTTTCTGAAACAGACTTTTTTACATCGGTTTTAAAACTGATGTGAAAAATGATAATAAACCACATCGACCTTTTCAATATCAGTTTGAAAACCGATGTGAAAAGCCAAAAAAAACCGATATGAAATCCCTTTTCTGCACTAGTGTAAGAAAACCCCTGTAATACTCTATTCACACCTTTGTCCACTATCATGCCTAATTCTCATCGCTCCACATGTGAACTCTTGTCGTTTATTTATTCATCCACTAGACTTGAGCACCTCTCTCCTATAAAATTCAAAGGACAAAGCATTAATTAGCATTGCAGGTTCGTTGTATTTAATTTATTTATCAAGGGGATGGGTTATGTCGCGTGTTCAATCCAACACATCTTCGTTAGTCATTCGCCCCTTGAGTCAACCAGAATTATAAAAAACAAAATCATAAAAATAATATGGGCATATAAACATTAAACAAAAAGGTTAACTCCTTGAAAAGAATTCCGTACCCAAAAATACCTCCATAAAAGGTTTAAATAAGCTTTTAGTCCTTGGAAAGTTCATCAATTTTGATTTTAGTCCTTATAAAAAATATTCTTAGGATTTCATCCCTGTATTTTCGAAAGTTTTGTAAATAGTCCCTATTATTACCCCTGAATACTAAAAATTATACTAGATGAAAAAATTTGTCAATTATAACCCTATGGCCCTAATGTATTATTTTATTTATACTTTCTAGCCAAATTTTGGAGTAAGTCGGACAAGAACGAGAAATTACCTCGATACCCCCTGAGTACTAGATATCATACAAAATGAAGGAATTTAGCAATTTTAACCTTATTCCCTAATGTATGATTTTGTTTCTATTTTATGGCCAAATTTTACAGCAAGTCGGACAGTTAAATAAAATTATCTCGATACCTATGAGTACTAGATAAGGGAAAAAGATGACGGTAGGGACTATTTGCAAAAATTTTGAGATTACAAGGACGAAAACCTAAGAAAAAATTTCACAGGGACCAAAACCAAATTTGATGAACTTTGTAGGAACCAAAAACTTAGTTAAACCCCCGTAAAATGATAAAAGGCAGTCAAAAACTAAAAGGGGAGACTTGGACAGAGACTTGGACATGTGTTCAAAACAACGTGTGATTGGTCTAAGTGATAAAGAATTTGGATACCTTAAATAAGTTGTTTGGGGTTTGAATCCTGACTCTTATGTATAGAAAAAAATCTGGTTAAGAGAGAAAAATCCACCTTGTGTGCCTAACAGAGTTCGTCGACGAAGATTAGTCACTACTAACGATGATGGATACTTCGTATTTATATCTTGTTTAAAAAAAAGGTGACTGCAATATTAGTTAGGTTCTTATAATAATATTATATGAATTTAATTGATATATTATTAATATAAAAATACTTATAATATCAATTAATCAAAATTTGTTATATTATTAAAAAAATTAACTTTTATCCTATTATTATCTGAAATTGATTTACAATAAAATGCTTTACACTTACTGAAGCATATACCCCAAGATAAGAATATTCTCTAAAGATAAGTTTGTCGTATTGTAATTATTATTAAAATGCGTGATAGATGAATGGTACATAACCATCAAAATTATATACACCAAGATAAGATTCTCAATAGCATTTCTTTCTTTATTTCAATAACAATTTTTTTTTTTTTTGTTAATTTTCTTCTTCGTAATAAGTTATATTATCCTTTGGTATCCGCAAACTGCGAAAAATTGGGAGCCTTGTGCGCAGGCAGGCAGGTTGGATTTTTAGGGGTTTAAATAAATTTTTAGTTCCTGGAAAGTTCACTAATTTTGGTTTTAGTCCTTGTAAAAAATATTATTAGGATTTCGTCCCTATATTTTCGAAAAATTTTGTAAATAGTCCCTATTGTTACCCCTGAGTACTAAAAATCATACTAGATGAATAATTTTGTCAATTTTAACCCTATGACCCTAATGTATGATTTTATTTATACTTTCTAGCTAAATTTTGGAGCAAGTCGGATAAGAACGAGAAATTACCTCGGTACCCCCTGAGTACTAGATATCATAAAAAATGAAGGAATTTAGCAATTTTAACCTTATGTCCCTAATATATGATTTTGTTTCTATTTTATGACCAAATTTTACAGTAAGTCGGATAGTAAAATAAAATTATCTCGATACCCATGAGTACTAGATGACGGAAAAAGATGACGGTAGGGACTATTTACAAAATTTGTGAGATTACAGGGATGAAAACCTAAGAAAAAATTTCACAGGGACCAAAACCAAATTTGATGAACTTTGTAGGGATCAAAAACTTATTTAAACCATTTTTAGGCGATAAAGTTGGATTTTGTTAGGTTTTCGCCAAAATGTTTGGGTTCCACTTTTTATTCTTTGGCTTAATTACATTTTTATGTACGATTTTAGTCAATGTGATTTTTTTTTAGTATATTTAGTTCTCTTATTTTTTTCAACATTGTAAATTCGGCCATTCCATTTAATATCCATCAAATTTTTAATGATCAATAGAGAAGACCCACTTATTTAAGCGCATGGAACCTCTGGTTGAGCTTCTATGATAAAGGACCATGTGATAGAAGTAAAACAAAAAAAATGTTCAGGAAAGGATGGACGAAACCAATAAATGTTATAAAGAAACCATTGACATGTTGAAACGGAAAGAGAGAGGAGGAGGAGCTCAATCAAAGGTTTTATGCGCTTAAAACAGTGGTTTCTATCTGTTGATCATTGAAAAAAATTGAGGGACATAGGACGGAAGGAATAAATTTGCAATGTTAAAAAAATAGGGAACCAAATATGGTCGAAAAAAAATCACAAGGTACAAAATCACAAATGATCACTAATAAATAGACAAAAATGCAACTAACCGTTTTTTATTTTATTTTATGAAACCAAGCAAAAATAAGCTTATATGACTTTATATCTTTTTTGCTTAAAAAAAATGACTTCATATCTTTTATATATGATTTATACCTCCTTATGTACATAAATGGACCCCAACTTATTATTTGATGGAGAATTAATTTTAGAACAGAGAGTTTTAGAGTGCATACACACCTGTCGTGTTCTTTCTTTTTCTTAGTAAAAGAATAAAAGAAAGTAAGAAAAAAAAACTACACTCTAGGAAAAAAATTGTGTAATTAAGAAAAAATTATGCAAAAAAAAGGAGTGAGAGAAAATAATAAAAGCTTAGGAGAACAGGGTTGTACCCCTAGTAGTATAAATAGGGGTAAATGCCCATTTTGGTCCCTGACAAAAATTGTGTGGGCCATTTTAGTCCCTAACAAAAAAAACACTACTTATTCAGTCCCTGACAATTACTAACATAGGACACCCCACGTTAGTCCCTAAGTTGACTTCCGTTTGCCAGTTTCCGTTAGTTGGGTGACGTGGCCGTTAACTCATCCTACGTGGCCGTTATCTATGCCCTGTTGGATTGTAATTTTTTTTTTTCAATTTTTTTTCCTTCAAAGGACCAAAATGACGTCGTTTTGGGTCCATTAAGTTAAACCCAAAATGATCCTTCTTCCAGAAAATCAAATACGAAAACCAAATCATCCCTCTCCCATAAACCATAACCTAATCCATCCCCAATTCCGCGATAAGGTCCAGAAATCGTGTGGCTTCTTTTCTGCAATTCGCAATTATCCCCAGCAAATGTGAGTTAATTTCCCTCTATTCTTCTATTTACAATTTCGTTACTAATTTAGGGTTCCTTATGTTCTTCTCCTTTTCGGCTTAGGGTTGTTTGTGGTTCAATTTAATTTTGGATTTAGGGTTATGAATAGTGGTGTAGGGTTGGGTTTTATAAGGTTGAATGTGGGCCGAATATGGGTGTGGGGGACCATTTTTATGGGCTCTGTGTTGGTGGTCCCTTTTACGATGCTTTGTAACTATAAAATTGCATGTGGGGGACCAATTTTGTTGATGGGGTGGGGACCAGGTTTGTTGGGAGGGGGGACCATACCTGTGTGGGGGGGCCAGACTTGTAAAAGTAGTGTTGGGGCGTGTGTGTGGATTTTGGGTGGTTTTTTGGGTGTATTTTTAATTTAAAATTTTGAAAATTTGGTATTTTGTAGGTCCCTGATTTTGTCTGATTTGTCTATTTGTTACTTGCAGATGACTTTCTATATCAGATTTATATTTCACACAGGAGGTGAGCTTGTGAGAGACACGGATGGTGTGCTGAAATACATGAATGGCTTAGTAGACGTCGACGAGCCAATGGACGTGGATCTAATCAATTATTTTGACTTGGTGAAGCTGTTCAAGAACTTAGGTTATTTTGACTTCACTTCAATTTGGTGGATGCATCCTGATCGTGATTATTTGATCTTGGATTGAGACCATTGGAGTGCGATGCCTACATCAATTCCATGGTCGAGGTAGCAATACTACACGCGAATGGCTCTTCAGAATGAAATGTTCATCTGTACTTTGAGCATCCAGTTTTGGGACCGGATGATGTTGTTTTTGTGGACCATACAGAAGAAGATGTTCAACCTAGTGAAGCACCTGTAGAAGATGCACATGTGGAGACATTGGGCTCCTCTGATGACGATGACAGCGCCGAAGATTCTAACTATAGGCCACCCCCAGCTGCTATCATCATGATAGTGAGAGTGATGAGGTTGAAGTTGTACGTGTGAAGAAAGTTCTCCCGAAAAAACCAGCTGCAAACAGAGGTGGTGTGACACAGAAGAGAGGTGGGCTGACACAGAAGGCAAAAAAAGAAGGAAAAAAAGAAACAGAAAATGGTGCCTAGTAGTGAAAGCTGTGATGGCAATGAAGGTAGAAGTGAAAGTGACAAGGACAGTGGCAGTGATAGTGAAACTGAGAGTGATCATGATTCATTTGAGGCAGCAGGGTATGCCTCATATTCTGAGCATATGCACACTCCAGAATCTACAAATGATGAAGCGACTTCGGGGCCTGCACTCCCAAGATTCAACAGTTCAATTGCTTTTGGCCAAGTGTCCTTAAACACTGGCATGGAGTTTGATAACTTGGATCTATTTAAGAATACTGTGAAGGACTTCAACATTTCACTTGGGAGCGAGATAAAGTGGAAGAAGAATGATAAGCTGAGAGCGCGAGCAGTTTGCAAGATTGAAGACTATAGCTGGCTTGCATACTGTGCTTGGAACACTATGAGCAAGAGTTTTCAGTTAAAGACATATGTAGGAGAACACACTTGCGGTAGAGTGTTTAAAAACAAGGCTGCCACTAGGGATTGAGTTGCAAAGAAGTTGGAGGCAGAAACTTCTGTCTCAACCTGACCTTAAAAGGAAGCAAGCCTTTGACATGTTTAAAGAGGACTTCAGTGTCCACATAAATGAAAAAAAAACTGTTAAGGGCTCTAAAAGCTGCTAAGAAGGCCGTTGAAGGTTCTGAGATTGGGCAATATGGAAGCTTGTGGGACTATCTTCATGAAATTTTGAAGACTATTCAAGGGTCCACTGCAAAGATGGAAGTGATCCCAGCAGAACCACCATTATTCAACCGCTTATACATCTGTTTGGAGGCATGTAAGAATGGGTTTAAGGCTGGTTGTAGGCCATTGATAGGCCTTGATATATTTTTTTGAAGGGTTATTATAGGGGGCAGCTACTGTCTGCAGTTGGTCAGGAAGCCAACAACCAGTGGTTTGTCATTGCATATGCTGTGGTTGATGCTGAAACCAAAGATAACTGGAAGTGGTTTCTGAGTCTGCTTGAAAAAGATTTAGGAGACCATGTTAGCAACGGATGGAACTTTGTGTCTGACCAACAGAAGGTACAATTTAATTTAGTGCATTGTTTCATGAGTTTACATTGATTTAGATGCCATAAATAGTATAGTAAAGAAGTGAGTGATGTTCATATTGCTGCACACTTGTTTGTTTCTTATTCTGTTTCTGATTCAGTTATTTACATTGATTCTGTTTCTGATTCAGTGATTTACATTGATTTTGTTGCTGCACATAGGGACTATTTTGTCCCCCGACAGTAATTGTCAGGGACTACTATGTCCCTTATTAGTAATTGTTAGAGACTATTTTGTGCATCATTACTAATTTGTATATTGTCATATATGCTGTATGCAGGGACTGGTACCTGTATTGAAAGAAGTCATGCCAGGTGCACAACACAGGAATTGTGTCCTGCACATTTGGAAGAATTTTATCAAGTATTTCAAGGATAAGGAGCTACGGGGGTATACATGGGATTGTGCCAAGTGCACAACCAAGCCTGAGTTTAAAGCAGCAATGCTGAGGTTGAAGTCTAAGAATGAGAGAGCTTGGAGTTACCTGAACAACATTGAGCCAGCAGCATGGTGAAGGCCTATTTCAGTCATTGGCCTAAGTTGGATAACATTACCAACAACATGTGTGAATCTTGGAAAGCCAAGGTTGTTAGATATAGGGAGAAGCCCATATTGACTATGTTAGAAGAATTGAGGTGTTATCTGATGAGGAGGACAACCAAACACAGAAGGCAACTAAGTTCTGTGAGAGGGATTCTGCCACCAACTCAAAAAGAGCCTAGAAAATTGAAGATAGATAGCAATGGCTGGACACCAACCTAGACAGGTGATCTAGGTAATGAGAAGTTTGAGGTTGAGAGGCATAGGAGGAAGGTTGGGGTCAACCTTACCCTGAAGACTTGCACATGCCAGGTGTGGCAGTTGATTGGGATGCCATGTAATCATGCTATTGCTGCCATAGCAGGGAAAAATGAGAGGCCAGAGGATTATGGGCATCAATGGTTGACTATGGAAGTTGTGAATGCAACATATGAGCATTTAATCAAACCAGTTGCCAGCAGGAGTATTGGGACACTACTGACTACCCAAAACCACAGCCTCCAAAGATCAAAAAGCCTATTGGCAGACCAAAGAAGCACAGGAGGAATGATGCTCGGTCAGAAGAAGGGCCAGGTAGTTAGCAACACAAAGTCAGAAAGTCCTATGAGGTTGTGTACTACAAGTGTGATGAAACTGGCCATTATGAAAAAACTTGCAAAGGACCTGCTAGGCCTAGATTTGTTAAGAAAAGAAGGGTTAGGAAAAGGCAGGCAGAGTCTCAAGAAGAAGTGCCATTGTCACATAATTATCCTTCAGCTGAAACTGCGACACAGGTTGTGCATTAGCAAATTTCTTTAGTTTTAAAACATAAATTGAATTTTTCTAACTCTTTGAAACTGTCTAATTGGTTGTGATCATCATAACTTCAGAGTCCTGCCAGATAAGGAGTGCAGCGCACAGAAGCAGCATCTGCTACACAAGAACCACCTGCTGTAACACAGGTTTATCTCAGTCACATAGGGACTAAATTGTCGGGACTAATTAGTCTCAATTTAAAAATTGTTGGGGACTAAAATGTCCCACGATACTAACTGGTTTAACTGCATTTCAGGGACAATCACTGGGTAGTCCACCTTCACCACCACGACCTGTTGAGAAATCACTCCCAATTAGGCCATCTGCTATTAGACCAGCTGCTCAAGGGACACCACCAGCTATGCCACCTTCATTCACACCATCTACTTCAGTGGGAACCATCTCAATTCAGCCACCAGGAGCATCAATGAGGCCCTACAGACCACCAAGACTGCAAGGAACTCCTAGTTAGATGACATTCATACCAACACCTGGACTTAGGCCACCAAGACTTCCTGGGCCAAGAGCTGCAATGAGGATTTTGGGGGATGTATAGGATTTTGTGGGATGGACAATATAGGATTTTGGGGCATGTATAGGATTTTGTGGGAGATGCATATGATACACTTTTTGGGGATAGAACTCATAAGCTTTTTTTTTTTTTTGGAATCCATAGAAAGGATACACTTTTTGGGGGATGTCAAGTACATTAGTTACACTTTTCTTAGTACATATTGACAATGATAATGTAATTCAGTAAAATATATTTTGGAAATGCTTGAATGAAGTTTGGAATTAAATTACCTTCATTGTCTATTTACCTCTTTAAGTATTGTTGTCATTTAACTTCAATACTTATAACACAATTGCTAACACAAAATAGAACATTAATAAGCCAAACTTTCCATTTCATTACAATAATTAAACACACTTAGTAACAACATTTAGACTAACTTAATACACTAAGATTAATAACACTTAGTGTAACACACCTTTTTCCTAAATAGGCTTAATGCTTTCATATATGTTATATATATGTTTGTGTATGCTTGTTATGTTTGTTTTTTATGCCTAAGTTCATGTTTGGGGAAGTTTAGCCTTAGAAAGGTTCAATCCTTTTAGAGTCCAAGTAATATGTTTCACCGTTTTGGCCATATTGAGTTCTAGATATCCGATCGAGGTGATCTTTGTGGCGTTGGAAATCTAAGAGAATTATCTACAAGTCTTAATTTATGTGTTTTGGCTAATTCGGTCGTTTAGATGGTCTCGTAGTGTAATCTTTGAGCGGCCGTGCTCAGGTCACAGAGTCTATAAATAGAGCAGTTCGTGAGGGTTGTGAGCCCTCTTTTTGGCACTTTGGGCAATCCTAGTACGACAGAAACCTCTTCCCTTTCCCTTCCCTCGAACCCCTTGAAGTTCTTGGAGTTTGTGAGTCCGTTGGGAGAGAAGTTACGCGTGTTAGCATCGTTTAAGGTGAGGTAGTTATCCCTCCTTAATCTCCTTTTCCTTTTTTTTTGAATTGGAGATTAATTGATTGTTCTCTTCTCTTCTTGTTTGGCCAAGGCTTGAGGAACTCGTTGAGCCGCTCGAGAGAACGTGTCTAGTTTGCCAACTTATCGTTTTGGGAATCTTCATGCCAGGTATGGGGAGAAGGCTAGTAGAAACATGTAGGCTATGGGGTAGCATAAGATGAAGGGTTAACCCATGACCCTATCATATGTTGTTTGCATATTTGTTTGCTATCATGTTCATGATGATATATGCTTAATTGATGATTTATATGCCTTTTATTGATTTATGTTGATGATTGGTATGGCTATTGTTGTTATAATTGATAATGATGTTTATGCCATGATTATGTTTGGATTGATGACATTATGAATGAATGATCATGATGATGATGATGTTGTGCTCTTATGAGTGTTGATTGTTTAGGATGTTAATGCCAACAATGATGATAATAAGTCTCTAATTACTTAATAGGTCTTGTTAATGATGTTAAAGACGTTAAATACGTTAATAACGATAATGAGATTTAAGGGATGTTGTCCCAGTTTTCATAAGACATGAATACAGTATGAGGGCAAGGTTATGTTCATAGGGCTTAGTTAAAGACCCTAGGATTGATTAGTGAGTATTCTAGGAACATTAATAACGAAGCTGTGATAAAAGGATTAATTCCCCTTAATAATAAGACATGAAGAACAGTTAAGAATAATGAAGCTAATGTTCAATGGATTAGTAAAAGCCAATAGTTGAATCTATGAACTGTCCCAAGGATTTGGCAAAGGGTCTGCGACCCTTCTGCCCAGATCAGTACGGCCATGCTCCATTGAGCATGGCCGTGCTTAACAAGGAGCACGCCCGTGCTCCAGCTGAATCCCAGAAAAGGGCGCGCTGCTTAAACACGCCCGTGCTCAACATCAGCACAATCGTGCTTGACTGTGAGCTCAGCACGCCCGTGCTCACCTGTGCTGACCAGAACGCAGAAAGCTAGACAGGGTGGTTCACCCCAGTTGTCCCTAATAATAATAAAAGAAGATACCAAACAGAGTGAAGACAAGTTAGACAACTTAAAATTATAATGTACCTTGGTGGCCTAGTGTCCGCTGCAAGTGATGAGATGTTGTACCTTGATAGCCTAGTGTCTTACTGGTCAAGGTGTTGAGCTCTATTGCTTTTTGGATAGAGTGTTGAGGCTCTGGTGCTTTTTGGCCAGAGTGTTGAGGGGGAGGTCGTTCGAGAGTAAGATGATCTGGCCGTCCGCGGGATTCGTCTGAAAGGGGATGTATACACCGTGGTGGTGCATTGAGAGTAAGGTGCGCCGGCTATCCAAGGGGTCCACCCATGGTTTGGTGGTCTGGCCCGGCGTTGGTGTTTCTATGACCAATATGGAAATGTAACTCCGAAGTCGTACGCCTGGTGTAGATGGATCCACATGCATTCGGAATAGTGCTTCGCATTGCATTATAATATTGATGATTATATTGTTATACTGTGATGTGTTGTTATGTTGGTATGATGACTATGTTATAAATGCTATGTTGCTATGTTTCTATGTGTTGTATGTTCATCTTGCCAACTATCATGTTGCATTATGTTTATATATATGGTTCTTACTCCCTGTCTTTTGTTGCACGTACCCTTTTGTGTTATGCAGAGGACGATGAACAGCTTGCTGAAGAGTGACTCTGAGGAACCGCTTCTGGTAGTTAGTTTATGTTTAGTTTAGTTTCTTATCAGAGTTGTTTATCGGATTGGTTATACCATCTTTGTAATGTGACATCGGGGTTGGGTTTCTTTTATGTTTACGTTATGTTTTCTTTATAAACATGTTTTGGTTTTCCGCGTTTGTTGAACTTGTTCATGTGGGACCTTTCTACCCATGAACCTTTTTATAAAGGACATATGTTATTTTATTTTATTTTATATCTATTATATGCCTTTTATTACTTATATAACATGCGGAGTAGTTGGGTTCTCACTTAGACTAACTTAATACACCAAACTTAATACATTTGTTACAAACACTTAGACTGACTTCTAAACAAAAACTATCATAACCAAAACAACAATCACAGCCCTTAACACCATTCCAAGAGATCTATGTTGTTGTGTAACTTCATTGATCTTCAATTGCACTTCATTCATATTTGATTGCATTTCTCTCATCTTGCGATGCATTTCACTCATCTTGAGTTGCATTTGAATCAACTTTGCTTTGTTGTCATCGTTGTCCATCTCCAGCCGATTGATACTCCCTTTTCAAGTTTCACCATTGACAGCAGCTTCTGTTGCTCCTCCTCATATTCATCTAGCCAAACAAACCTTTCAAAATAAGGTTTGTTGTCCTACAACCATCACAAACAGTAAGCAATGCATTCCCAAAGAATAAGAGGAAGCCATAGAATGAGCGATTTCCTTTACTTATTATAATTTGAGCACCCATAGAATGCTCTATTTGGATTCTTCTTAGTTCTTGAAATGAATATGACACATGGTTGCAAATACAAATTGGAGGGCAAAATTTCGGAGTTGCAAAACTTGAAGAAGCACTCCAGCTATGCTCACCCCTGTCATGGGATTGGAACCGCAACTCATTCTGAGAGAGAAGTGAAATGGGGCCAAATCGCAGTTACTAGGGATTAGGGTTCTAATGCAAGTAGCCCCTCAACTCAACCCAATTAGGTTATTGCGCACAAGTCTGGAGTGAACACAGGGACCCAAACAACGCAAATCGCCTATTAGAAAAATTGGGTTCTTGTTTGAGGTTGCAGCAAACAGAGGGAAGAAGAAGAAGAAGCTCAAGTCTTCTTTTCTTAATGGACCCAAAACGATGCCGTTTTGGTCCTTTGAAGGAAAAATATTGAAAAAAAAAATACAATCCAACAGGGCATAGATAACGACCACGTAGGATGAGTTAACGGCCACATCACCCAACTAACGGAGGCTGGCAAATGGAAGTCAACTTAGGGACTAACGTGTCCCACGTTAGTAATTGTCAGGGACTAAATAAGTAGTTTTTTTTAATGGCCCTCGCAATTTTTGTCAGGGACCAAAATGGGCCTTTACCCTATAAATAGAGTTGGCTTGGTGATGGTATAAACATGTCATCTTGGAATGAAATTGTACTTTCTCTAGCAACTTAAGATTGAGTTCTCTATCTTGACTTGATAGACCTTGGGTAGACTCTTAAGGTGCATTAAGTTGTGTTAATCTCTTGTTTCCAATTGTCTCTTTTATTTCATATCCAACGTTAGTAGGGGTGTTTGTGGATCGCTCTGGATTGGGTTTGAGCTAAAAAGTCATCCAGTCCAAAAATGAAAATAACGATTCAATTTGGATTGGATTGATTCCTATATCAAATTCAAACCAATCAAATCCGATTAAAAGAGATTTAGATTTGATGATATTTCGGTATTTATTAACACAATAACTAAAAAATAAGTCTAAATAATATTAACAGATATAACATATTACATCCTAAAATAAAACTTACGAGCTAACAAGTATCAGTTTTATATTTGGAATATTGAAAAAAAAAAGTAGAAAATTACATCACATCAAACTATAAGTATTGTCAGGAAAACCAACAAATCGAAAAGAAATAATGTAAAAAAGAATAAACATATATTATATTTTATATATGCAATTTGATTTGGTTCAGTTTGGTTTCAAAAAAATATATGAAAACCGATTCGAATCGAATTGTTTTCACACCAAAACGAAAAACAAAAAAATTGCAATAAACATCAGTTTTGTTCGGCTTTCGATTTTTTTGGATCAATTTTTGTATTTTGGATTGGTTTCGATATGAACACCCCTAGACGTCAAGTTGCGACATGTGACACATCATATCCTACAAACTTAACTTTGAAGATATATTCTCTTCAAAATAATAATTTATTTGAATAAAATAAAATTTTATTTACTATCGAGTTAATAGTCACATGCTAAAAAACCCCCTCAACATCGAGCCATCCTCTCCTCCCTTAATGTGACACATGGCCACACACCTCCACCACACATTTCTTTCATTCTCATCTTAGCATGATGATTCATAAAAATATCTCTAGGTTATAATATATTATTTCCTAACTTAACCTAAACCATGGTTACTACTTAAGGTAATAACCAAGACAATTTCAAATTGACTTCTCTTTCCACATGAGTGAACCACAAGGCCACCTCCTCTCATCCATCTATCACTCATTTTCAATGACTTACCATAGTCATGATTACTAAGTTGAAATATCTAGATATTTATGTATCAAAATACCAAAATGCCCTTGACCTTCATTATGAATTCCTTTCATGTTCTAGTGTATTTTTGACAAGTTTGCCCTCTCCCACTCACTTGTAGTACATGGCCTACTCCACCTCCACCATCCTTTCATTTGCATTTTTCATACTTAGCTTTATTTCCATGAAAAACACCAAAATCCTTTCCTTTGTTCTTCATGGAAAATTTGGCTATGACTATGATTTTGAGCTCCAATCTTTGTTTTGGTTTTCCAAGTGCATATCCTCTCTCTCTCACTTCATCTCTACTTCATTTTTCTAACTTATCATCATTTCATGAACAAAAATCCTTTCCTTCCTTTACTTTGAGAATTTCGGCCACACCATAGAAAACTATCATCCACTAGCTTGATTCAAAAACTAAGAGTAGATCCTTGATCCTCTCATCATTCTAAACCTCTTCTATTTCACACAAATCCTTTCCAAGCCTTCTAGAAAAATGGGTATTTCTTGGTCAAGAACACCAATCACTTGACCATCAACCTTTTGGCTTGAGTTAAGTGATTCAAGCCTTGATTTACCTTCCTTGGTTATGTCTAAGCCTAGTTGTATAACCCTTTGTAATTTTTGTGTGATTTTTCTAGGTTATGTAAGCACAAAACAGTGAACACCATTAGCTTGGACAACCATCTTTGCTTGTTTTAAGTGAGCTACAAGAGGTATGGGGGAGAATAACTTTATCTACCATTTAGTGGGTGTGTGTGTGGTTTATGTTGTGTTTGTGTTGTCTTAAAAGCCCTAAGTATTAGGGTTATGGTTTTGTGTATATGTGATCCTCTAAGAGGACTTGATGTGATGATTGTGTTATTCATGTGGTGAACTTGTGATTTGTGGAGTATATGCTTATTTGATATATGTTGGTTTGAAGAAAAATGATGATTTAGTTTACTTGATCTTTGATAGGAAAACATGTTTAAAATGCTAAGTTAAAATAAATGAACATGTATATGTGATTATGAGCTTGTTTAGTGAAGTGAGAACCTTCACTTTGTTGATGCTTGGTTTCGGCCAAGGCTAGAAGAAATGGTATGACTGAGACACCCCATTGTGCCCCATTGTTTTATTAAATTAAAGCCTAATTAATTAATTACTTAATCGCGTGCTTATCATTGAAATACGTAAAAATTTAAAACTTAATTAATAATCATATAACTTCTGCAAATTAACATATCACATCTTATATAATAAATACATACACACATATGCTTGCATCAGATTACCCAAAACACTATTTAGGGTATCCATCAGTAGGATTCCCTATCAGGTATATAGTTATACAAACTGTTTATACTAGCGAAAAATAAAATGTCTCATTAGACTCACTGGCCCTAAACTTACTACACTATATCATTAGAATCTGTAGCTTGTCCTACAACATCTGTTTCATACGGAGTTCCATCCAACTCCTCAGCAACGTATTCCTCAACAACGTATTCCTCCACCGAGTCTTCTAACGTAATAAATAGACATACCCAAAAATACAGAAATAGGGAGATAAAAACAGTTCTATCATCATAAGTGGAAAAGATTCATAGCATATATATAATAGCGGTCACAGACAAACAACACTTATCATTAACAATCATCTTTAATTCACAATACTTTCCTCTACCCTCAATCTCATGCAACTAAACTTCTATGCTAACGTGGCCACCACCAATCCTATCACACATCCGTTGCCCGCCGAGGGATGTTAGTCAGTCATCCAAGCGTTGCATCCCCATTAATCGGTGCACCCCCTCATCCATGGTGAGAATGCTCATGCAAAGCAATGACACTATAGCTGCACGATCTAAAACTAAATTGGGACAACCCCGCAAGAACTTCGGACCTCATGTGTTCCCAATACACGGTTGTGAATAACAATACCTATGAACCTTACTGACCTATATCAATAACAACCTAGAGCCTCAAGCTTTCCTCACAGCCTCCACTCGCATTCTGTGTCACATCCATTCTATAAAATAATGGCTAGGCACCTATAATTCATATTCAATCTCTCACCAAACAAATACCTCCGAGCAACATATATCCTTACTTAAAAATCAATTAAGCAATTTATCAAACCAGGCAGATCATGCATAACACAGTATTCAGTAAAATATTCAAACATCAAAAGAAACGTCACATGCAGTAGAATACCTCAACCAGCGTATCACAACAGTCAATAATAAATAATTCAGACATCCTCATATATTATAAAATTAACCTAAGGCGATAAACCTACAATTCCCAAATCAGCATTGGTATTGCGGAAAGGTTTCCAATGCGATTTTGGTATTGTCGACTCTCGACCACTAGTAGGGTTTAGGTCGCCTTACACCATTATTATAAATTATATACTACTTATCTGTTCCGATGATGGAATGGTTCTTTCTCCCACCTGAACTTATCTCCGGATTTCCTGAACTTTCCGATCCTTGTTACTTACACCACGATTATCAATTAACCTTCAACCAAATCAACATAAAATATATTAATCAAACAAAATCCACTTTAACTACAAATAGCTAGGTTCGGCCATCAATTCAAAATAGGGATAGGGTTATTTTCTCAATTCCATTTTTTGGATTCTAGTTCCTAGAGTATTAACTAACCTAAAACAAGTGTTACAATTCAAAAATATGAAACAAAATCCTCTAACCCTAGGGTTAGGGTTTCGGCCATACATAGTAAAATTGGCTAGAAATCTTTTTGCTCACATGCTCTTAGATCTAAAACCTACACACCTTAGATAGTTCATATAAATCATGATCTAGTTTAAGATTGAAGAAAACTTATTTTGTTCACATGAACACAAATTCGACCAAGACTAGAAAATAGGGTTAGGAATTTCTTTTGATTTCAAAATCTTAGATTTAGAACATAGAAACCCTAGATAGATAAACAACTTCATCTAAGTTAAAAGTTGAACAAAATCTCATTTGCCCACAAATACCTAGATTCGGCCATATAGAGAAAAATAGGAAGGAAAATTCTTTTGCTTACATACTCTTAGATGATGATAGTAGGATTCATATAAGGATCATAGAAATTGGTTTCACATTAAAATGATTTTTCTATAATTTTAGAATTATTTGAAGTTCTAGATCTAAGAATGAAAATTCATGAAATAGTTGATGACCATGAATATTGATGGAAGATTAATGAAGCTAAGATGATTAGGAATAGGTTCCTCACCCTAGAATGAAGAAGTTTGATGAGGAACTTGAATAAGAAATGAAGAACTATGATGAACTTAGCAAGAACACTATGATGTTCCTGGTGTTTTGGTGAGCAAAATGACTTAGGAAAGAAAATGAACTTTTGTTAAGTGTGGGAAGGGTGTGTGAGCCGTGACCTTGAGTGAGGGAGTGAGGGGAGGAATTGTTTAATGTTAAAATGGAACCAAGGTTAAGTTAATTGACATAGGTTAAGTTAGAAAATAATATAATAACTTAACTATGGTTATAATAACCTAACTATAGTTAATTTGTAATCATGATTACGTTAGAATATGTGGTGGAAAATGAAGGGAGGTGTGGCTGGTTTTGGGCCACAAATGAGAAGGAAGAAGCCAAATTGGCCTTGACTTGCCTTAACCATGGTTAAAAACTAACTAGGATAGGTTAGGTTAAGATTAAGGGCATTTTCGTCATTTCACATAAAATTACATTTAATGCTTCATAAATGCTTGGTGAGTCATCGTGGTGACTCGCCCCATGACTCAGCTCCTCGGTGTCCGGTTTTGTCTCTGCATCTCGTTCTCGACTCCTCGGTTTCCGGATTAGGGTTTTACGCCCGAATAAAAATATAATATTTCGTTTTCGATTGAAAAATTTCAAATTAACCAAACTCATTGGAAATATGATTTAAACATAAACCGTTTCATTCACGAGTCAAAATTAGGTTTTCTGATCAGTAAAATCTTACTGTCAGTGAAAACGCAAACCGTTTTCCGTTCGAACTTTCACCAAAATTCGTCCGAATAAACATAATATTTTATTTTTGATCAGAAATTTAGAAAGTAGAATTCCTCACGGCATAACATAAAAAATGTACAAATTTCCGTTTTGGTTCAAATTAGGATTTTCTGCCGGTATAAAATTATACTCTCAATAAAAACACAGACTGGTTTCCATCCGAGTTTTAAACCCAAAATTTCACCATAACCCTCTATCATAAGATAGAGTATGAATATGATTTTGTTTTATCCAAAATCATTTTCTTGGTCTCAGATAAAAATATACTTAAATATATTTTTACCGGTAATACAGAGAAATTAAAAACAGGCTGTTATATACTTCCAAGATTGTTTTAAGGTTTAAGAAGTAATAAACCAAGAGGAAAATGAAAGTTTGCAAAACTGTTTTCAAGGTTGTGAAAACTGACTTTTATGGTTTAAAGACTCCAAAAATAGTTTTGATTTGAGATAAGTCTTAAGAGAACAAAAATCGAGTTTTAGCGACTTGAAAATAGAATTTTCACAAAATTGGACACGTAAAATGAACAAAAGTTCTAATTTCGACCAAAATTGTTTTTGACAGTTTGAAACTGTTTTTGAAGTCTATTTAAGTGTCCTAAGACTCCAAAATGAGTTTTGGACCATCACTACAAAAAATTACTGTTTAGCGACCGAATTCTAAACATGCTAATTGGTCGCTATCCATTTAGCGACCGAATTAGCGACCGAATCAACGGAGTAGCAGAAACCCTAGTCGTTAAGGTTTTAGCGACCGAATTTATATTTCGGACACAAAATAGAGACCGAATTTTCGGTCGCTAAATTATATAATTCGTCGCAGTTGAATCGGTCGCATGATCAGGGTAACCGAATTTTGGTGACTGATATTCGGTCACTGTGTTGGTTATAGTACCATGTTATATTGGTCGCTAATGTTGGTTATAGTACCATGTTAGCGATCGAATTATCGGTCGCTAAACAAGAAATAATATAATAAATTTATTTATTTATTCAGTAATTAAAGATTAGCGACCGATTTGGGGGTGGCCATTTCGGTCACTAATACCTTTTTTTTTGGTTTTTTTTAAAATTTTAAAAAAATAATAATTAATTTTTTTTACTTTAATATTCTTCAATTTACTACTGGAACTCACCAATATAAAAATAATCAGAGTAGCGTGTAAATAAATAAAAAGTGTCATACAATAAAGTGAATGTAAATCCATAAAATGAAAAAAAATACAAATGAAAATCATCAGTCATGCGGAGGCGGATGAGGAGGCGCTACCAACCGTCCTCACCATTTGTGTCGCCGACGTCTTCCATCTCATCGTCCTCTGGAGCACATCATTAGTTGCAGCAGGCGATGGAACTGGAGGAGCGACAATAGGCGGCACAGCTGCCGGAGCATCACCCTGAGCAACTGGAGGCTGGATCCTCATCTGCTCCAACACCAACCGTAGTGTCTGGTCCTGCTCCATCGTCGTCTACAGTAGGTGCTGGTGTGCCTATCAAATGTGCAATCTGCTCCTCCATCACCCGATCCTCTCCCTCTTCTCCCGAAGCTCCGTGTTCAGCTGCGTGATGGTGTCCTGCATCTAGTTGAACTGCTCCGGAGGGACGGTATCCACGTAGGAAGGAACAGGCGTGCCGGACAATGAAGCGATAAACTCGCTGCCCAAGTGTCCGAGGCCATACACGTGCCCCTTTTGTTCCTGCCCCGACGACCTCCAAATCTATGCATTGTTGTCGACGGAGACAGGAGAGCGGGGCCCCTCGCCAGTCAAGGCCTCATCCTATGACTGTGAGGCACGTGATATGGCATCGTCCTTCTTCTCGTTGAAGCCCACCTGCAAAGTATAGATGAAGAGATTTAATTACAATTGTAATCAATATTAACAAATAAATAATAATAAATTACAAGTATATACTAAAAATTTTTTACTTACAACATAGTTACGGGCCTTGTCGTTGACTCATTCCCCCGACTTCAACTTCTTTGTCCTCTCCACCAAGCCATCTGAAAGATTTTATCTTAAGATTGTTGTGATTTGATTATTTTTCATTCTCAAAACTCTCTGCCCTATTTACCCCTACAAAACTAACTTTAAAAAAATATTATTAAATTATACAAATAATTTCATACCTTTTATCGTAATTTATTATGTAAAAGTGATTTTTTTGAACCACAAAAAAAATAGATTATCTTGAAATCGCTTTTCACAAACATACCCAAACAAAAACTGATTCTGATTATAGTCGATCATACATATAATCGATTATCAACATAATCTATTTTTTCCAGTTTTCCCAAACACACTCTAACAAATAACTACTAATTTACTAACACTGGCAGATTAAAAAAAAAAAAAAACCATTACCTTTACATCTAGTTTCTTACAATCGATATCATTTTGTATTTAATTTCATACAATGGTCATTGATAATGGAACTGAGCAGAGATTTGTCACATATTTTTATTAGTAAATAGTCATTTTAATTATGTAATATCAATTTAATTCTCTCTATAAAGTTAGCTTAAACATAAAAAACTGACATTAAGTTAGTATGATAAAGCTCATATTAATTTTGTGTGTGTGCGTGTGTCTGTGTTTTCCCTTTTATAATAACAAAGTTTTCTCATGGTTCTATGTATAAAATTATAGATTTTTTGATAAGCATGTTTTTTTTTTTCCCTTTGATTAGTTGATAAGCATGGTTTCTTGCACTTCTTGTTGGATTATTATGGATATCATCACGACAGATTGTGTCATCAACAACGACATCAACTAACGTAAAAGTTGAAAATAATGATCCTATTCTAATTCTAACCACTTATTGTACCTAATAATTTAAGTGATGTTTCTAGAATCTTGAATAATTTTCTTGCCTTAATTTTGGCTCAAACATTGTCCTAGCTGAAGTGCTAAAACGTGACAGCCCACTGGTCTGGAACCAGCCCAATAATTAAGAGGACAGCTTACACGCCTAACCCGGCTAGATGATCATGTCAAACTCCTAAGATTTTCCATCTCTGAGCTGTATTAACTCTCGAAGTCATGGCTTATACACACGTCTCTGAATCTCTGCCCCGATCGACTTCTAATGATTTTACATTGCAAATGGGCAAGTGTATGAACAAATAATTGCAAATTTTATGGAGCATTATATGTGTTAAATTAAAGTTGTGTAATGAAGTATCAAAAAATTATTAAATTTTAATTTTATAATAGATTTGATATACTTAATAAGAACTTTCAATTTAATGGTTGAATTAATAAAATTCAATGTTCATAAAATGAACCTGTCATGTAAAATGAAGTTGTGATAAGTGATTTGATTATATTGCTAACTAAAATGAGGATGATTTGAAGGGGAAAGTGAGGATGAGTCTAATCTAGAGTTAATGGTTAATGAAGGTGGTTATAATAGTAATGATGAGTTGAGTGTTTAGTGATGTGAAGACAAGTATGATAGGCTTGGGATGTTCATTCAGATGAAGATAGACATGACACATGAGATTTACATTAACAGAGGAATGATGGTAAAACCCTTTTCCTGTGAACCCAATTTGGGAAAGTTAATTTATAAATAGGGCAATCGATATTTGTTGATGTGAATGAGTTAGCCTTTGATTGCACGTTTGAAACCTTTAGAATTGATTATGAACCTGACAAACATGACTTTAGTGAAAATAAGGTGTTTTGTTAGCGTCAGTTAAAATTGATTTTGACTTAAGAAGTGATTTTGACTAGAAGCTACGAAAAGTAGCTTTTGTGTTGAGTTGAAAATTTACACTAAGTTTTACATCAAATTTGCTTTCAAAATAAAAACATCCAAATACAAATCACTTCACTTGAAACTTAATTCAAACTAAATCAATTTTACAAAATCAATTTCATTTAAAATTACTTTTATTAAACGTTTATCTAAACAAGATGAACTAAGGACTTTGATATCTATATAGGAAGATTTTGAAATTTTGAAATTGTGAGAGTGAAAAACAAGAAATCCAGGATGATTGCCGTGTGTGCTACAAAGGGTTGTTCATGGTGTATTCATGCCTATCCAACTCTTGATGGGGTTATTTATAAGATCGATACCTACCGTGGACTCGTGGAGTTCACAACTGCATAAGAACAACTTAAAACTCAAGTGCTACCTCTACCTGGATTGCGAAAAACTTGGAGAGTGAATTAAGACAAGATCCAGACATGAATTATGTTGGTATATATAATGGTTGAACTAATGGAAAAGTGGAATATAGAGCCAAATACACCAATGCAAGTCTATCGAGTTGAGAGAAGGGTGAAAGAAGACAATAAGGGGACACATTTGCTTCCTATCTCAACTTGGGTTGAATTAGCTATAGGCAAACAAAGCCAGGTTGTCTGATTAAGCTGGAAATAGAATCTACTTCACGAAAACCGTAAATTCCAGAGATTTTTTGTCTGTTTGGGTTCCATGAAGAAGGGTTTTATGAGAGGTTGTAGGCCATGGTTTGGCAAAGATGGTTGTCATCTTATTTGTCCTTCAGGAGGAGTCATTTTGTCTGCTATTGCTAGTATTGATGCAATCAAAGGCATGTTTCCAATTGCCTTTTCCATATTTGAAATTGAGTGCTTAGGATCATGGAAGTTCTTCTTTCACCACCTGGGAAATGCACTGCAAAATTTGCCACAGTTTAAGTTGGATGGACCATTAACAATAATGTCTGACATGCAAAAGCAAAAGGTAAAAAACTCACACCAATTGCTTGGATTTTTTTTTTCCCTCGTAGTTCTGCATGTATATACACTCGTATTTGTTAATTACTTGCAGGGACTAACTAATATTGTGGTAGAATTCTACCTATATTCCAACCACAGGTTAGTATTTAACTATTTACCTATTGTTCCTATTGCTTTAACTGTATCGATCATTCACTATGGTATGTTATGATGATCAATGTTTGATTATAATTAGGATTTTCTCTGATCACCTGCTAAATAATCTAAGGTGAAGATATAACCATGCTACTTAGTGACCAATTTTGGGACGTAGCCATGGCTCATAATCAGTTCATGTTTGATAAATCAATGGAGCAGCTCAGGAAACAAAATAGTGATGCTGCAGATTGGTTACTGGCAAGGTTTCAAATTTGAGTCCGAAACCAAAATCTAGGCCGTGACGTGTTGGTTTTGACAGTCGTCGAAACCGCATCATGCCCGTAATTGCAGCCGCATAGGCCAAAGTCTATGTGGGCTAGGCATTTAATTATCCATGTGTAAGTCTGGTCACATTGTGTAAGTCAGTTCATATTTCTCTTTAACTTAAAAAAAATGTATTACTCAATACTATCATATTTATAATTTTCTTATTTCTATTGCATTTTTTTTTTTCTTTCTGAAGAATCAACAAAGCGTTGGTGGAAGTGATGGTATTGAAGCTGGTGTCACACATGCTCAAGGAACTGAAGCTAGGACTCAACTGCATTTTGGGACTTCAATTAGTCAAGGCTCCTATTGGGTGGGCAGGGCTGGGACATCAACTCCTGCAGGAAGGGATGCTCAGGCCCGCAGGAAATTAATACCAGAGCATTGTATAGCTTTTCTTTGGGATTGTAGAGAGAAGTTTTTTTAGGATTCATGTGCAGTATAGATGATAGGACAATTGGGAGAAATTTTTTGAAATCATTACAGCATACTGGTTTTTTGTTGATATACAGTAATTAGTTTATAAGGCATATAGCAGCAAAGCGAGGCCATAGATAAGGATCAGAGAACTAATTCCTAACTAACAAAACCAACTATTATCTTGGCTAACAAAGATAACTAACTAACTAAGAATTAACAACTCTAACTGATATGTAACTAATATAGGCATATCAGTTTTAACAAACTAAAACTGATTAACTGGATCTACTCAAAAATATTGGTTTTGGAGTTCAAATCCTCATAAGTGACCGGAAATTTCCAGCAAAAGAGTGATAGACTGATGGAATAAAATAATATTATTTTATTTCGTGAGTCTATCTCTCTCCTATGGAAATTTCCAATCACTTGAGAGATTAATCAAGTTCCGTTGGTTTAGGTTGTTGATTGCAGTGTTAGATTACACAGGCACATGTCCAAGTGCTTTTAAGTTTATGAACGGACAGTGTTGCTACATATTCTTGATATGCAATGAAACAGTGCAGATTCTGAGGTTGTTGCTTTTATTTACTACATTCTTTTACTAATACTAAATTTGTATATTCTTTACATTACTATGCAAAATAGACATCATTAAGGTGCATCAGTACTCATTTGGTTCTTCTACTAAAATTATAGCAACTTTGCATCCTCAATTGGCATCAATACCCAACAGGACATGCAACGTTGCTGCAATGGAAAGCGGCGGGAATGATAAATTACATTAACACTGTATTTGGAACGTGAGAAATACGTGGAAAGAAAAATAATGCATAGAAAATATGGAAATCAAGAAGATTTCCTCCGTTTGGTTTATATAGAAAGGGGACAGGGGAGAGAAAAAGCATGTGGGGCTCACCCTTTTCCTTTTCTCCTCTAAAATGGACGGAAAACTTGTTGGCCAAAGCTTTACACACGAATCAAGGCAGAAACATGTAACAGAACTATCAATTGACGTAAAAGCACTAGAAGGCCATATTATTTTTTTATTTTAAAATTATTATGTGAGGGTATTTTCATCATTTCATAAATGTATTTTTTTTTCCTTTCACTTTCTACTCAATCAAATAAGGGGAGAGAAAAATTTTGATTTTCTTTCTTTTTATTTTCTCTCATACCAAATACTTAAACAATCTTCTTTTTTTTATTCATTTTCTTTTCTTTCACTTTCTCTCCTACTATCACGAGTGTAAGTAAGAGCATAAAAGTCACAAGTGACAATCACTATTTCATTTCAACTATAAATTGGGCAGAAACAAAAAAAAATTAGAGTCACGCATGTGGGATGTATCACGTGTCATTAGCCGTGTTAATGGTCCCGTAAGTGTGAGGGTATATGGCCGGTGCAAGTCTAGATCCTAGAGTAAATTAAACGGAGAAAAGTTACCTGAACACCAAAATAAGGGACCCTTTATTTTTATGACGTATTTTTGGAATGCATGTATATAAAAAGAAAAAGCAAGTGAGAGATAGCTAACGAATGTTGGTCCAATTAGTAAGGATACGGCTCATAACTCACAAGATAGTGAGTTCGAATCTCACTATCGATGTGAGAACATCGTTGGTTGTAATATATAAGTACCTCTGTAAGTGCTCTTTGAGTCGTGACCTAAACTTTTTTGTACCAGAAAAAAAAAAATAAGTGAGAGATAGAGATAAAAATATACGGTATCACATATGGTGTCCAAATTTTGATGTTCAAATAACATAACTGATTAAATAGGACACACAAAATGTTAAAATTTTTTAGGGGCAGAACTTTGTCGTCCTTATAGTCCTACTTCTACCCCAATTTGAGGGATCAATTTGTTGTGGTTACCGAGGGTAGCTCAAGTGGTTTGAGCTAAGATATAAGGAGTTGAAGAGTAGAAGAGTTAAAGTGGAAAAAAATTAACATAACAACTAATTGCTAATATTTCCTATCAAAAAAAATTTGTTGTGGTTACATATAAAATATCTTGGAGATAAAAAAAATGCACAATACATTTTTAAAAGCAAGAGAATGTCTGTAATTATCACTAAATTTAAGAAAAATAGTATAATTTATCCTTAAAATTTAAAAAGATTTTTCTAAAAGTAAATTTAGATATAAAATTATGAATAACAATATATTCGCTAAATTTAAGAAAAATAGTATAATTTATCCTTAAAATTTAAAAAAGATTTTTCTAAAAGTAAATTTAGATATAAAATTATGAATAACAATATATTCGCTAAATTTAAGAAAAATTAGCATAATTTATCCTTAAAATTTAAAAAAAAAGGTTTTTCTAAAAGTAAATTTAGATAATAAATTATGAATAACAATATATTTCTTTAAATTTTTACACGTTTTTATCAATAATCACAATTTTCCAGAGAGGTCCGAGTCAACTGGAGAGGCAGCCAACGACAATCACGACAGAGAGCAAAACAAAGCGGATCCGGATTCGCTCCAGCGGCAGGACGCTCCTGCCGCTCCTCCCAACCGTTGGATCATCCCTACACACATCCCAACACCTGCTCCCTCCCTCCAAACAGCAGCCTCACCATCGGATTCCGCAGGAGCAGCGCAGGAGCAGCACTTGAGCAGGAGCGGATCCATTCTGAAACAAAGCACACAACCACTGCGGAACGCAAATAAAAAACGAGTAATGATAGGTAAACATCTGAGTTTGACGTTCAAAGTTGATATCTTGATTAATTATATATAAATTTTTTGTTAATTCAATTCATTATATGGTTAATAGGTTATATGAAGCTTATTTTTCATAATCATATAAATATTTGGTTAATCACATGCAAATATCTAATTAATTCAGTTTTTTATATGATTAATGGATCATCATGAATTAACAAAATATTTATACGTGATTAACCATATAATGAACAGAATTAACCAAATATTTATACCGATTAACCAAGATGTCAACTTTGGGTATCAACTTTAGGTGTACAACTATTATTACTCTTAAAAACCGACCACCACACATATAAGAAGAAGTAAACAAAACAAATCGCAGACAGTGCAATGAGTTGTCACCGCGTGTCAGATTTCTACTGGGGAATTTTTTGAGTGACCCAACGACCACAAATTCCAGGTTTTAGACCTGTGAGCGGGCCCCACGTGTTACTTTTCCAATTTTGTGGCATCCGCTGACTCAGCCATTCCAATCTTTTATCCTTTGGTCTTTTAAAAAGCCTGCTCTCTTTTTCTTACGTGGAAACATTATTCTTTCCCACCCACCATCTCTCATTTATTATTACTATTATTATTTAATAATAACAATGTTATCATTATACTCCCTCCGGTCCACAATGTAAGCAAAAATTTCCAAATTTTTTGGTCTAAAATATAAGCAAATTTCAACTACTTTCTTCTCATTTAATGAAGTTATTCTCAAAATACCCTTCATTTAATACAAATTTTGTTTTCCAATGACTCCTTTTATTCTCAATAACACAAGCTTAATAAATAAGAGGAAGGGTAATTTAGGTAACAAACTTAATTTTTTATTCCCAATGACTCTTTTAAATGAGACCAACTAACTATCTTAATATGTGTGTCCTATTTAATTTTTGCTTACAATAGAGACCGGAGGGAGTACACTGCATGAAACAAAAAAAAAGTGTTATCATTATATACTTTTAAAACTTTCTTGATAAGACTTTTTTTTAATATAAATGTATTTTAGGTAGAAACCATCAAATAGGTAGGGCAATTGCTAGCCAGTTCAATGGTCAATTTTTTTTTTAAACACAGCTTTATAGTGAAACATAATATATCTAAAATAATTAAAAATTTAATATAAACTTACCATTTTTTAATAAATTTAATTCGTATGGAAAAAATTGAAACTATCAATCAATTCTAAATAATTACATCATTAAAATTATTCGACTCTTTTAATAATTACTTTAAAAGTCATGATTGGTTAATATTATAAAAAACTTTCTACATCACTATTAAAATTAAACTTTTTATTTTCGGTCACTAATAAAAAAAAAACCCAATACATAAAACCTAGAGTTTAGTAAAGAATTTTTACATAGACATCAAATAATATTTTGATAAATCAGTATTATTATTATTTTTTCTCTTAATTATTAAAATAAAAGCACACATATCAAAATGTTAATAGATCTCAATATAAAATTTTTACACTGATAATATATATTACTTTAATCATAAAACTTATTTGATATGAGAGTTGCTTAAACTATAAGTCACTAATTATCAACATGTGGTTGATCCAAGTGATAACGAGTTTGGGTCCCTTAAACAAGTGGTCAGATGTTCGATCTCTGGCTCTTGTGTATGGAAAAAAACCCTGATTGGGAGTGGTCAACACTTTAATGTCGTCCAGTACTTCGAGAAATTAGTCTCCACAGTCGTACGCGGAGGATACCCTAAAAAAATAAAAAATAAAAAATAAAAAATCACTAACTAATTCTTACACAATGGCACAAAGGATCACCAACGACATCAAATCCGATTATAAGCATATTTGCCATTTGGTCATAGAAGTAACCATTAGGGTGAAGAAATGTTTAAAATATTTTAAAGTAAGAAAGGATAATGTGACATAACATAACTCAAAAAAAAAGTTAAACAATTTTAGTAACTTGCATAATTAGAGATGATCTCATAGCAACTAATAAAAAATTAAAAAGTAATTTTTTATTAAAAAATGATATATATATATATATATATAATTTTTCAATAAACATTCATTCATTATTACTCCTTCTGATCCATAATATAAGAAATAAAACCCTAAAAACACAGAGATCAAGAAAATATATTGGAATAAGTTAATTGTAATTAATACTCATATAAATTTTTCAAA
>JAPCYP010000289.1:0-2500 GCA_035048595.1 Echinosophora koreensis
ACAATCAAGAGCCCACGTTAGCTGCATGCACCCTATCCAGGAGAACAGTAGATACCATGACCACGTGAGCTGTACAACACACAACTCAAGCGAAACACTAGCACTACTTTCAAATCCACTAAACCTCACAAAGGAAGCCTAGATGGACCAAGTCTGACGAGGCACAGAATACTACCACCAATGGGTAGGCAACACAGGAACACCAATACACACGCGAGGCCCACTGCGACACAAGGCGAACCTGACATGGATTTCTGTCTGACCGTTCGATGACCATGAGCACGGAGCCAGCCAACACAAACATCGCAATCACCACTCACACGCCCTCACGTTTGCAAGACACAATGCAACCGAACGAACCACGCCCCACATTGCCAACGGCAAGCAAGCACATGGAAGCATCGAGAAGCACCACATCCATCTCGCTAGGGCGCGGACGGATATCCGAAGCCAACATTTTTAAATCCACGTCCATCCACAGCCAAGGTCGAGGAGCCGCGCACCCACAGCCTCGCCACACCATCGAGTACCCCCACTAAATTGATAAAAATCGAAAGGGAAAATTTTAAAACCAACAACATCACGAGGATCCTTTCCGATGCGCTTCAGCCGATCTGGCGTTTGTCACCCCCCTTCCAAGGCCACTTCAGGACGATCACCCGTCTCTTGGTGCTTCGGCTCTGCCCCATAAGGCATCACCTAACACCACGTCCATCCACAGCCAAAGGTCGAGGAGACGCGCACCCACAGCCTCGCCACACCATCGAGTACCCCACGAAATTGCTAAAAATCGAAAGCGAAAATTTTTAAAAACCAACAACGTCACGAGGATCCTTTCCGATGCACCTTCAGCCGATCTGGCGTTTGTCACCCCTTCCGAGGCCACTTCAGGACGATCACCCGTCTCTTAGTGCTTCGGATCTGCCCCAAGGCATCACCTAACACCACGTCCATCCACAACCAAGGTCGAGGAGCCGCACGCACCCACAGCCTCGCCACACCATCGAGTACCCCACGAAATTGTTAAAAATCGAAAGCGAAATTTTTAAAAACCACAACGTCGCGAGGATCCTTTCCGATGCACCTTCAGCCGATCTGGCGTTTGTCACCCTTCCAAGGCCACTTCAGGACGATCACCCGTCTCTTGGTGCTTCGGCTCTGCCCCGAAAGGCATCACCTAACGCCACGTCCATCCACAGCCAAGGTCGAGGAGCCGCGCACCCACAGCCTCGCCACACCATCGAGTACCCCACGAAATTGTTAAAAATCGAAAGCGAAATTTTTTAAAAACCAACAACATCACGAGGATCCTTTCCGATGCACTTCAGCCGATCTGGCGTTTGTCACCCCTTCCGAGGCCACTTCAGGACGATCACCCGTCTCTTGGTGCTTCGCTCTGCCCCGGAAGGCATCACCTAACACCACGTCCATCCACAGCCAAGGTCGAGGAGCCGCGCACCCACAGCCTCCCCACACCATCGAGTACCCCACGAAATTGTTAAAAATCGAAAGCGAAGTTTTTTAAAAACAACCAACGTCGCGAGGATCTTTCCGATGCACCTTCAGCCGATCTGGCATTTGTCACCCCTTCCAAGGCCACTTCAGGACGATCACCCGTCTCTTGGTGCTTCGGCTCTGCCCCGAAAGGCATCACCTAACACCACGTCCATCCACAGCCAAGGTCGAGGAGCCACGCACCCACAGCCTCGTCACACCATCGAGTACCCCACGAAATTGTAAAAATCGAAAGCGAAATTTTAAAAACCAACAACGTCACGAGGATCCTTTCCGATGCAACTTCAGCCGATCTGGCATTTGTCACCCCTTCCGAGGCCACTTCAGGACGATCACCCGTCTCTTGGTGCTTCGGATCTGCCCCGGAAGGCATCACCTAACACCACGTCCATCCACAACCAAGGTCAGAGGAGCCGCGCACCCACAGCCTCCCCACACCATCGAGTACCCCACGAAATTGTTAAAAATCGAAAGCGAAATTTTTTAAAAACCAACAACGTCGCGAGGATCCTTTCCGATGCACCTTCAGCCGATCTGGCGTTTGTCACCCCTTCCAAGGCCACTTCAGGACGATCACCCGTCTCTTGGTGCTTCGGCTCTGCCCCGAAAGGCATCACCTAACACCACGTCCATCCACAGCCAAGGTCGAGGAGCCACGCACCCACAGCCTCGTCACACCATCGAGTACCCCACGAAATTGATAAAAATCGAAAGCGAAAACTTTTAAAAACCAACAACGTCACGAGGATCCTTTCCGATGCAACTTCAGCCGATCTGGCATTTGTCACCCCTTCCGAGGCCACTTCAGGACGATCACCCGTCTCTTGGTGCTTCGGATCTGCCCCGGAAGGCATCACCTAACACCACGTCCATCCACAACCAAGGTCAAGGAGCCGCGCACCCACAGCCTCCCCACACCATCGAGTACCCCACGAAATTGTTAAAAATCGAAAGCGAAATTTTTTAAAAACCAACAACGTCGCGA
>JAPCYP010000289.1:12500-15000 GCA_035048595.1 Echinosophora koreensis
TTCAGGACGATCACCCGTCTCTTGGTGCTTCGGATCTGCCCCGGAAGGCATCACCTAACACCACGTCCATCCACAACCAAGGTCGAGGAGCCGCGCACCCACAGCCTCGCCACACCATCGAGTACCCCACGAAATTGTTAAAAATCGAAAGCGAAATTTTTTTAAAAACCAACAACGTCGCGAGGATCCTTTCCGATGCACCTTCAGCCGATCTGGCGTTTGTCACCCCTTCCGAGGCCACTTCAGGACGATCACCCGTCTCTTGGTGCTTCGGCTCTGCCCCGGAAGGCATCACCTAACACCACGTCCATCCACAGCCAAGGTCGAGGAGCCGCGCACCCACAGCCTCGCCACACCATCGAGTACCCCACGAAATTGTTAAAATCGAAAGCGAAATTTTTTTAAAAACCAACAACGTCGCGAGGATCCTTTCCGATGCACCTTCAGCCGATCTGGCGTTTGTCACCCCCTTCCAAGGCCACTTCAGGACGATCACCCGTCTCTTGGTGCTTCGGCTCTGCCCCGGAAGGCCATCACCTAACACCACGTCCATCCACAGCCAAGGTCGAGGAGCCGCGCACCCACAGCCTCACCACACCATCGAGTACCCACGAAATTGTTAAAAATCGAAAGCGGAAATTTTTAAAAACCAACAACAGTCGCGAGGATCCTTTCCGATGCACCTTCAGCCGATCTGGCGTTTGTCACCCCTTCCGAGGCCACTTCAGGACGATCACCCGTCTCTTGGTGCTTCGGATCTGCCCCGGAAGCATCACCTAACACCACGTCCATCCACAACCAAGGTCAAGGAGCCGCGCACCCACAGCCTCCCCACACCATCGAGTACCCCACGAAATTGTTAAAAATCGAAAGCGAATTTTTTAAAAACAACCAACGTCGCGAGGATCCTTTCCGATGCACCTTCAGCCGATCTGGCAGTTTGTCACCCCTTCCAAGGCCACTTCAGGACGATCACCCGTCTCTTGGTGCTTCGGCTCTGCCCCGAAAGGCATCACCTAACACCACGTCCATCCACAGCCAAGGTCGAGGAGCCACGCACCCACAGCCTCGCCACACCATCGAGTACCCCACGAAATTGATAAAAATCGAAAGCGAAACTTTTAAAAACCAACAACGTCACGAGGATCCTTTCCGATGCAACTTCAGCCGATCTGGCATTTGTCACCCCTTCCGAGGCCACTTCAGGACGATCACCCGTCTCTTGGTGCTTCGGATCTGCCCCGGAAGGCATCACCTAACACCACGTCCATCCACAACCAAGGTCAAGGAGCCGCGCACCCACAGCCTCCCCACACCATCGAGTACCCCACGAAATTGTTAAAAATCGAAAGCGAAATTTTTTAAAAACCAACAACGTCGCGAGGATCCTTTCCGATGCACCTTCAGCCGATCTGGCGTTTGTCACCCCTTCCAAGGCCACTTCAGGACGATCACCCGTCTCTTGGTGCTTCGGCTCTGCCCCGAAAGGCATCACCTAACACCACGTCCATCCACAGCCAAGGTCGAGGATCCGCGCACCCACAGCCTCGCCACACCATCGAGTACCCCACGAAATTGATAATTATCGAAAGCCATCCTTTTGGAAAACGAAATTGAAAAAATATCAAAAGCCGTCTTTTTAAAAACCGATGCCAGCAACATTTGTGAGGGGATCCTTTACGGTGCGCCTTCAGCCAGTTTGGTGTTGGGTTACCCCCACCTTGGTCACATCCGGACGATCACGCATCCCTTCGTGTTGCGGTTCCGCCCCAGAAGGCATCACCTAACACAACGTCCATCCATAACCAAGGTCAGGGAAGCGCACCCATAGCCTCGACACCCCTTGGAAAATCCCCACAAAAACGAACCCATCCGATGCCCGCATTTTTCCCCGGGCCCACCTCCAGGGCCCACCCGGGCCCGCCCGTGCCCCGGGCCCACGGAGTCGATCGGTCGGAAGATGACCCGATCGAGTCACCTACCATGCCGTGGGCATGGTCGGTGTGCAATGTTGGGGATCATTGCATGGGGTAGGGGGGGGCATGACCATGGTGCACCAGGCGTGGCACCAGGTCAGGGTCAGGCTGGCACCTCTCCCCCCCCTATAATAGCTTAATATGCAAAGACCCATTTTCCAGCACAAGACATCCTTTTTGCTGGGGAGACATACTCTTTTTTTCCAACCTAGAGGTCGAATTTTGGCCTGATTTTTTGCAGGGTTGCTTATAAAAATGGGAGCTAGGGGATGAAAAATTTACAGAATTTTTCACCATACCATTTTTTTTTTTATAAATTTTCAAAGTGGAAAACCGAAACAATTCCCGAAAAATGGAAAATGGGTCTAGGCATCGAATTTTGAGCTGATTTTTGCAGGCACACTACTTATATTATTCCCAAGGTGTCCACCAAGTTTCGTGGCATTTCATGAAGGTGGTGATTTTTTATGATTTTTCAACCGAAATCAGGAATATGCGACAGTTCGACGATAAGGAACCTAGGC
>JAPCYP010000289.1:25000-27500 GCA_035048595.1 Echinosophora koreensis
CAACAACGTCGCGAGGATCCTTTCCGATGCACCTTCAGCCGATCTGCGTTTGTCACCCCTTCCAGGCCACTTCAGGACGATCACACCGTCTCTTGGTGCTTCGGCTCTGCCCCGAAAGGCATCACTAACACCACGTCCATCCACAGCCAAGGTCGGGAGCCACGCACCCACAGCCTCCCCACACCATCGAGTACCCCACGAAATTGTTAAAAATCGAAGAGCGAAATTTTTTAAAAACCAACAACGTCGCGAGGATCCTTTCCGATGCACCTTCACCGATCTGGCGTTTGTCCACCCCTTCCAAGCCACTTCAGGACGATCCACCCGTCTCTTGGTGCTTCGGCTCTGCCCCGAAAGGCATCACCTACACCACGTCCATCCACAGCCAAGGTCGAGGATCCGCGCACCCACAGCCTCGCCAACACCATCGAGTACCCCACGAAATTGATAATTATCGAAAGCCATCCTTTTGGAAAACGAACATTGAAAAAAATTCAAAAGCCGTCTTTTTTAAAAACCGGTGCCAGCAACATTTGTGAGGGGATCCTTTACGGTGCCGCCTTCAGCCAGTTTGGTGTTGGGTTACCCCCACCTTGGTCCACATCCGGACGATCACGCATCCCTTCGTGTTGCGGTTCCGCCCCAGAAGGCATCACCTAACACAACGTCATCCATAACCAAGGTCAGGGAAGCGCACCCATAGCCTCGACACCCCTTGGAAAATCCCCACAAAAACGAACCCATCCGATGCCCGCATTTTTCCCGCGGGCCCACCTCCAGGGCCACCAACCGGGCTCCGCCGTGCCCGGGCCCGCCCGTGCCGGGCCCACGGGAGTCGATCGGTCGGAAGATGACCCGATCGAGTCACCTACCATGCCGTGGGCATGGTCGGTGTGCAATGTTGGGGATCATTGCATGGGGTATGGGGGGGCATGACCATGGTGCACCAGGCGTGGCACCAGGTCAGGGTCAGGCTGGCACCTCTCCCCCCCCTATAATAGCTTAATATGCAAAGACCCATTTTCCAGCACAAGACATCCTTTTTGCTGGGGAGACATACTCTTTTTTCCAACCTAGAGGTCGAATTTTGGCCTGATTTTTTGCCAGGGTTGCTTATAAAAATGGGAGCTAGGGGATGAAAAATTTACAGAATTTTTCACCATACCATTTTTTTTTATAAATTTTCAAAGTGGAAAACCGAAACAATTCCCGAAAAATGGAAAATGGGTCTAGGCATCGAATTTTGAGCTGATTTTTTGCAGGCACACTACTTATATTATTCCCAAGGGTGTCCACCAAGTTTCGTGGCATTTCATGAAGGTGGTGATTTGTTATGATTTTTCAACCGAAATCAGGAATATGCGACAGTTCGACGATAAGAAACCTAGGCTACAAATTGATTTTTGACCTGAATTTTTGCAGGCACTCTTGCTATATTATTTCCAGCTTTACCTCCAAATTTCGTATGCATTTCATTGAGGGGTTGGAGTTTTAAGAAATTTTAGCCGAAATGTGGTATGCTAGCGTACTTAAACATGTGGTGGACCATGGGATGACAGGTTTGCTTTTCCACCACGCCTTCTAAAAAGTCTAGGGGGGGTCAGGGGAATGCTCTCAAGCATGTGTCACCAACATTTTCCCGTCGGTGCTCGGTGCATCTGCGACGTGTGCCCAGCACAGTGGTCGTGCACGAGCCACCCAAAATGAACCTCCATCTTCCCGGCACCAGCAAACCTTCAGCCGGTCAGTGCCATGTGCACCAGACCCTTGCAAAACCTTGGTTCCTTTCCGCACCGACCGAGCCAAGTCAGGAATCTGGTGCACCAGACCGAGCCATGTCAGGAATCCGGGCACCACACGGAGCCAAGTCAGGATTCTGGTGCACCAGACCGAGCCAAATCATGAATCCGGCGCACCACAACCGAGCCAGGTCAGGAATCTGGTGCACCAGACCATGCCAGGTCAGGAATCTGGTGCACCAGACCGAGCCAAATCATGAATCTGGTGCACAGACCATGCCAGGTCAGGAATCTGGTGCACCAGACCGAGCCAAAATCATGAATAAAGAGCCAGATCAGGAATCTGGTGCACCTTGCCGAGCCAAACCATGAATACCGAGCCAAGTCAGGAATCTGTGCACCAGAACCTAGCTACCTTGGTTCCCTCTCCGCACCCGATCGAGGCAGATCCGGCACCTGGTGCACCCAGGGACCCGTGGCCGATGCACCATTCCCTCGTTCCCGGTTGGAGATAGCTGTCACCGAGATAACAACTACAACTACAACTACTACTACTACTATATATATAATAATATAAATATATAATATATATATATAATATAAAATAGCCAGGTACCTGCCCCCTATAATAGCTTAATATGCAAAGACCCATTTTTCCAGCACAAGACATCCTTTTTGCTGGGGAGACATACTCTTTTTTTCCAAGCTAGAAGTCGAATTTTTGCGTGATTTTTTGCAGGAATGCTTATAAAAATGGGAGC
>JAPCYP010000289.1:35000-40000 GCA_035048595.1 Echinosophora koreensis
TTTTTTTTGAAGGAAAGACCCATGTTATTAACAAAGTGGAAATTGACTGAACTTTTCGTTGTTTAACTTAAAATAATTTGATTTTATGAAAACAAAAGTTTTGTTTCATTGCGCCAGAGTATTTGCGATGTATAAAATATGCAGGGGTTATTCCTTTCCCAGCTTTACCCTTTCTCTTCCTTCCTTGGAGAGTGGTGTTATTAGATTAAAAAACAATTATATACCTAAACCACTTGCCTTTGTGACATGGCCTCGTGATAAGGCGCTTTTTTTTTTTTTTGGTAAATAAGGCACAGTGATTTAATTGCCAATGTGTCAAACTTTAATAGTTTTTTTTTTTTGTTAAAGTAACGTTTTGGTCCCTATACGTGACACTGATTTTCAATTTGGTCCTTATACGTAAAAGTTTATCAATTTGGTCCCTATACGTGACACTGATTTTCAATTTGGTCCCTATACGTAAAAAGTTATCAATTTAGTCCCTATACGTGACACTGATTTTCAATTTGGTCCCTATACGTGACACTGATTATCAATTTGGTCCCTATACGTGACACTGGTTTTCAATTTGGTCATCACCGCTAATTGGTCCCTATATAAGAGTGACCAAATTGCAAATTATTATCACATGTAGGGATCAAATTGAAAATAATTGTCACATGTAAAGACCGATTTCAAATTTTTTTTTGTTGAATTGATCCCTACATGTGACAATAATTTGTAATTTGGTCCTCTTATATCGAGACCAATTAGCGGTGAGGACCAAATTGAAAACCAGTGTCACGTATAGGGACCAAATTGATAACTTTTTACGTATAGGGACCAAATTGAAAATCAGTGTCATGTATAGGGACCAAAACATTACTTTAACCATTTTTTTTTTTAATCAAAAGTTTAGATTTGGGGAAGGCACGCCCCCTTGCAAGGCCAGTGAATACCAGCAACCTCAGCGAGGATTTATAATGGAATTTAGATATTGCCTACCAATATAGGAGATCTAGGAATCGAACCCAAATTGTAGCTAGTGTGAGCGGAAGGCTTAACCAGATGTGTCAATCCCTGTTTACATCAAACTTTAATAGTTTTATTAAGGGGGAATGCCAAAACAAAAACAAAAAAAGGGGGGAGGGAGGGAATGTGTATATTTTGGGCAGATTACCACAATAGAAGTCAGAATTCCCGAGTTGCAGGTTTATTCCACTAACAAAGTAATCAATACTGATTCGAGCACAAACTAAGAGTGTTCTCTGAATAATTAGATAATGTTATACTATTAACAATTATAAACACACACACACACACAATATAATTTATCAAAACATGTTTAAGGTTTTATTTGTGAGTTGAGAGGGAAAAGAAAGGGAGGAGATCAAAGAAAGAAATGGGAGGCATGGACGGCCCTAGCCCAAAGCTAGTAAAGTTAGGGCTTCAGGCCTCCAATTTTATTTATTTATTTAAGCTTAACAAAAATAATAATTTAAAACATTGAACAATAAATTATAGGAAATCTTACATGTTGTTGCATGTACACACAACAAAAATTTACATCAACAATAATAATTTGTAATAAAGATAAATTTAAATAAAATATAATTTTTCAATAAAAGTTATTATTAGTTTTTAAAAAAGTCTTCTATCAAATTTTGCTTTAGGCCTCAAAATACGTTGGACCGGCCTTGCGGATATTTTTTTATCTTTTTATTCTTAATTTTATTCTGTTGTGCCAAAAAAAAATTATTGGCAAGAACGGTTCTTATAGAAGAACGGTTCTACAACATGACATCTACGTCACCCCTCTCCAATGCAAGTTCTTATAAGAACTGGTTCTTGCAAATAAGAACTCTGATAAGAACCATTGTTAGAGATGGTCTAATTAATTCAAGCACTATTTTGGGAGTACAATTGCAGTTGCATCTTCTTTGAAGTCACCCTCGAAGAAACATTACGGGCTAATGCTTTGACTCAGCTGCCTGATAAAAAGATTAGTCATAATTGTAATAATATAGCTGTGGATCCTGAAACTTGACTTAAATATATATATATACAATTAGAGATGGCTTCACTTCAGAGGATTTGAGACATCAAGCATTGTTGTCGTTCTGATATTTTTAATTCAGTTTAGTGCGATGTCTATCATTATCTCGTGGACCTATTTTTGGCTATGCCCACATCAATTTTGTATGTGTCCTAATGCTCTCCACGTCAGCAATCATGTCTATATGTATTTGTGTCTTGCTTAAGTATTTGGGCATATTTCTTATTTTGTTAAAAAAAAAAAAATACTCATCTTAGCAAGCATAATTCAACCGTATAGAAGAATTATAGGGGGCAGGTACCTGGCTATTTTATATATATATATATATATTATATTATATTATATATTATATATATAGTAGTAGTAGTAGTTGTAGTTGTAGTTGTTATCTCGGTGACAGCTATCTCCAACCGGGAACGAGGGAATGGTGCATCGGCCACGGGTCCCCGGGTGCACCAGGTGCCGGATCTGCCTCGATCGGTGCGGAGAGGAACCAAGGTAGCTAGGTTCTGGTGCACCAGATTCCTGACTTGGCTCGGTATTCATGGTTTGGCTCGGCAAGGTGCACCAGATTCCTGATCTGGCTCTTTATTCATGATTTGGCTCGGTCTGGTGCACCAGATTCCTGACCTGGCATGGTCTGGTGCACCAGATTCATGATTTGGCTCGGTCTGGTGCACCAGATTCCTGACCTGGCATGGTCTGGTGCACCAGATTCCTGACCTGGCTCGGTGTGGTGCGCCGGATTCATGATTTGGCTCGGTCTGGTGCACCAGAATCCTGACTTGGCTCCGTGTGGTGCCCCGGATTCCTGACATGGCTCGGTCTGGTGCACCAGATTCCTGACTTGGCTCGGTCGGTGCGGAAAGGAACCAAGGTTGCAAGGGTCTGGTGCACATGGCACTGACCGGCTGAAGGTGCTGGTGCCGGAAGATGGAGGTTCATTTTGGGTGGCTCGTGCACGACCACTGTGCTGGGCACACGTCGCAGATGCACCGAGCACCGACGGGAAAATGTTGTGACACATGCTTGAGAGCATTCCCCTGACCCCCCCCCCTAGACTTTTTAGAAGGCGTGGTGGAAAAGCAAACCTGTCATCCATGGTCCACCACATGTTTAAGTACGCTAGCATACCACATTTCGGCTAAAATTTCTTAAAACTCCAACCCCTCAATGAAATGCAACGAAATTTGGAGGTAAAGCTGGAAATAATATAGCAAGAGTGCCTGCAAAAATTCAGGTCAAAAATCAATTTGTAGCCTAGGTTCCTTATCGTCGAACTGTCGCATATTCCTGATTTCGGTTGAAAAATCATAAAAAATCACCACCTTCATGAAATGCCACGAAACTTGGTGGACACCTTGGGAATAATATAAGTAGTGTGCCTGCAAAAAATCAGCTCAAAATTCGATGCCTAGACCCATTTTCCATTTTTCGGGAATTGTTTCGGTTTTCCACTTTGAAAATTTATAAAAAAAAAATGGTATGGTGAAAAATTCTGTAAATTTTTCATCCCCTAGCTCCCATTTTTATAAGCAACCCTGCAAAAAATCAGGCCAAAATTCGACCTCTAGGTTGGAAAAAAAGAGTATGTCTCCCCAGCAAAAAGGATGTCTTGTGCTGGAAAATGGGTCTTTGCATATTAAGCTATTATAGGGGGGGGAGAGGTGCCAGCCTGACCCTGACCTGGTGCCACGCCTGGTGCACCATGGTCATGCCCCCCCCTACCCCATGCAATGATCCCCAACATTGCACACCGACCATGCCCACGGCATGGTAGGTGACGCGATCGGGTCATCTTCCGACCGATCGACTCCGTAGGGCCCGGGCACGGGCGGGCCCGGGTGGGCCCTGGAGGTGGGCCCGGGGAAAAATGCGGGCATCGGATGGGTTCGTTTTTGTGGGGATTTTCCAAGGGGTGTCGAGGCTATGGGTGCGCTTCCCTGACCTTGGTTATGGATGGACGTTGTGTTAGGTGATGCCTTCTGGGGCGGAACCGCAACACGAAGGGATGCGTGATCGTCCGGATGTGACCAAGGTGGGGGTAACCCAACACCAAACTGGCTGAAGGCGCACCGTAAAGGATCCCCTCACAAATGTTGCTGGCACCGGTTTTTAAAAAGACGGCTTTTGATATTTTTTCAATTTCGTTTTCCAAAAGGATGGCTTTCGATAATTATCAATTTCGTGGGGTACTCGATGGTGTGGCGAGGCTGTGGGTGCGCGGATCCTCGACCTTGGCTGTGGATGGACGTGGTGTTAGGTGATGCCTTTCGGGGCAGAGCCGAAGCACCAAGAGACGGGTGATCGTCCTGAAGTGGCCTTGGAAGGGGTGACAAACGCCAGATCGGCTGAAGGTGCATCGGAAAGGATCCTCGCGACGTTGTTGGTTTTTAAAAAATTTCGCTTTCGATTTTTAACAATTTCGTGGGGTACTCGATGGTGTGGGGAGGCTGTGGGTGCGCGGCTCCTTGACCTTGGTTGTGGATGGACGTGGTGTTAGGTGATGCCTTCCGGGGCAGATCCGAAGCACCAAGAGACGGGTGATCGTCCTGAAGTGGCCTTGGAAGGGGTGACAAATGCCAGATCGGCTGAAGTTGCATCGGAAAGGATCCTCGTGACGTTGTTGGTTTTTAAAAGTTTTCGCTTTCGATTTTTATTAATTTCGTGGGTACTCGATGGTGTGACGAGGCTGTGGGTGCGTGGCTCCTCGACCTTGGCTGTGGATGGACGTGGTGTTAGGTGATGCCTTTCGGGGCAGAGCCGAAGCACCAAGAGACGGGTGATCGTCCTGAAGTGGCCTTGGAAAGGGTGACAAACGCCAGATCGGCTGAAGGTGCATCGGAAAGGATCCTCGCGACGTTGTTGGTTTTTAAAAAATTTCGCTTTCGATTTTTAACAATTTCGTGGGGTACTCGATGGTGTGGGGAGGCTGTGGGTGCGCGGCTCCTTGACCTTGGTTGTG
>JAPCYP010000289.1:50000-52500 GCA_035048595.1 Echinosophora koreensis
TCGGTGCGGAAAGGAACCAAGGTTGCAAGGGTCTGGTGCACATGGCACTGACCGGCTGAAGGTGCTGGTGCCGGAAGATGGAGGTTCATTTTGGGTGGCTCGTGCACGACCACTGTGCTGGGCACACGTCGCAGATGCACCGAGCACCGACGGGAAAATGTTGTGACCATGCTTGAGAGCATTCCCCTGACCCCCCCCTAGACTTTTTAGAAGGCGTGGTGGAAAAGCAAACCTGTCATCCATGGTCCACCACATGTTTAAGTACGCTAGCATACCACATTTCGGCTAAAATTTCTTAAAACTCCAACCCCTCAATGAAATGCAACGAAATTTGGAGGTAAAGCTGGAAATAATATAGCAAGAGTGCCTGCAAAAATTCAGGTCAAAAATCAATTTGTAGCCTAGGTTCCTTATCGTCGAACTGTCGCATATTCCTGATTTCGGTTGAAAAATCATAAAAAATCACCACCTTCATGAAATGCCACGAAACTTGGTGGACACCTTGGGAATAATATAAGTAGTGTGCCTGCAAAAAATCAGCTCAAAATTCGATGCCTAGACCCATTTTCCATTTTTTCGGGAATTGTTTCGGTTTTCACTTTGAAAATTTATAAAAAAAAAATGGTATGGTGAAAAATTCTGTAAATTTTTCATCCCCTAGCTCCCATTTTTATAAGCAACCCTGCAAAAAATCAGGCCAAAATTCGACCTCTAGGTTGGAAAAAAGAGTATGTCTCCCCAGCAAAAAGGATGTCTTGTGCTGGAAAATGGGTCTTTGCATATTAAGCTATTATAGGGGGGGAGAGGTGCCAGCCTGACCCTGACCTGGTGCCACGCCTGGTGCACCATGGTCATGCCCCCCCTACCCCATGCAATGATCCCCAACATTGCACACCGACCATGCCCACGGCATGGTAGGTGACTCGATCGGGTCATCTTCCGACCGATCGACTCCGTGGGCCCGGGCACGGGCGGGCCCGGGCACGGGCGGGCCCGGGTGGGCCCTGGAGGTGGGCCCGGGGAAAATGCGGGCATCGGATGGGTTCGTTTTTGTGGGGATTTTCCAAGGGGTGTCGAGGCTATGGGTGCGCTTCCCTGACCTTGGTTATGGATGGACGTTGTGTTAGGTGATGCCTTCTGGGGCGGAACCGCAACACGAAGGGATGCGTGATCGTCCGGATGTGACCAAGGTGGGGGTAACCCAACACCAAACTGGCTGAAGGCGCACCGTAAAGGATCCCCTCACAAATGTTGCTGGCACCGGTTTTTAAAAAGACGGCTTTTGATATTTTTTCAATTTCGTTTTCCAAAAGGATGGCTTTCGATAATTATCAATTTCGTGGGGTACTCGATGGTGTGGCGAGGCTGTGGGTGCGCGGATCCTCGACCTTGGCTGTGGATGACGTGGTGTTAGGTGATGCCTTTCGGGGCAGAGCCGAAGCACCAAGAGACGGGTGATCGTCCTGAAGTGGCCTTGGAAGGGGTGACAAACGCCAGATCGGCTGAAGGTGCATCGGAAAGGATCCTCGCGACGTTGTTGGTTTTTAAAAAATTTCGCTTTCGATTTTTAACAATTTCGTGGGGTACTCGATGGTGTGGGGAGGCTTGTGGTGCGCGGCTCCTTGACCTTGGTTGTGGATGGACGTGGTGTTAGGTGATGCCTTCCGGGGCAGATCCGAAGCACCAAGAGACGGGTGATCGTCCTGAAGTGGCCTCGGAAGGGGTGACAAATGCCAGATCGGCTGAAGTTGCATCGGAAAGGATCCTCGTGACGTTGTTGGTTTTTAAAAGTTTTCGCTTTCGATTTTTATCAATTTCGTGGGGTACTCGATGGTGTGACGAGGCTGTGGGTGCGTGGCTCCTCGACCTTGGCTGTGGATGGACGTGGTGTTAGGTGATGCCTTTCGGGGCAGAGCCGAAGCACCAAGAGACGGGTGATCGTCCTGAAGTGGCCTTGGAAGGGGTGACAAACGCCAGATCGGCTGAAGGTGCATCGGAAAGGATCCTCGCGACGTTGTTGGTTTTTAAAAAATTTCGCTTTCGATTTTTAACAATTTCGTGGGGTACTCGATGGTGTGGGGAGGCTGTGGGTGCGCGGCTCCTTGACCTTGGTTGTGGATGGACGTGGTGTTAGGTGATGCCTTCCGGGCAGATCCGAAGCACCAAGAGACGGGTGATCGTCCTGAAGTGGCCTCGGAAGGGGTGACAAATGCCAGATCGGCTGAAGTTGCATCGGAAAGGATCCTCGTGACGTTGTTGGTTTTTAAAAGTTTTCGCTTTCGATTTTTATCAATTTCGTGGGGTACTCGATGGTGTGACGAGGCTGTGGGTGCGTGGCTCCTCGACCTTGGCTGTGGATGGACGTGGTGTTAGGTGATGCCTTTCGGGGCAGAGCCGAAGCACCAAGAGACGGTGATCGTCCTGAAGTGGCCTTGGAAGGGGTGACAAATGCCAGATCGGCTGAAGGTGCATCGGAAAGTATCCTCGCGACGTTGGTTGT
>JAPCYP010000289.1:62500-65000 GCA_035048595.1 Echinosophora koreensis
CGGGGCCCGGGTGGGCCCTGGAGGTGGGCCCGGGGAAAAATGCGGGCATCGGATGGGTTCGTTTTTGTGGGGATTTTCCAAGGGGTGTCGAGGCTATGGGTGCGCTTCCCTGACCTTGGTTATGGATGGACGTTGTGTTAGGTGATGCCTTCTGGGGCGGAACCGCAACACGAAGGGATGCGTGATCGTCCGGATGTGACCAAGGTGGGGGTAACCCAACACCAAACTGGCTGAAGGCGCACCGTAAAGGATCCCCTCACAAATGTTGCTGGCAACCGGTTTTTAAAAAGACGGCTTTTGATATTTTTTTCAATTTCGTTTTCAAAAGGATGGCTTTCGATAATTATCAATTTCGTGGGGTACTCGATGGTGTGGCGAGGCTGTGGGTGCGCGGATCCTCGACCTTGGCTGTGGATGGACGTGGTGTTAGGTGATGCCTTTCGGGGCAGAGCCGAAGCACCAAGAGACGGGTGATCGTCCTGAAGTGGCCTTGGAAGGGGTGACAAACGCCAGATCGGCTGAAGGTGCATCGGAAAGGATCCTCGCGACGTTGTTGGTTTTTAAAATTTCGCTTTCGATTTTTAACAATTTCGTGGGGTACTCGATGTGTGGGGAGGCTGTGGGTGCGCGGCTCCTTGACCTTGGTTGTGTGATGGACGTGGTGTTAGGTGATGCCTTCCGGGGCAGATCCGAAGCACCAAGAGACGGTGATCGTCCTGAAGTGGCCTCGGAAGGGTGACAAATGCCAGATCGGCTGAAGTTGCATCGGAAAGGATCCTCGTGACGTTGTTGGTTTTTAAAAGTTTTCGCTTTCGATTTTATCAATTTCGTGGGGTACTCGATGGTGTGACGAGGCTGTGGGTGCGTGGCTCCTCGACCTTGGCTGTGGATGGACGTGGTGTTAGGTGATGCCTTTCGGGGAGAGCCGAAGCACCAAGAGACGGGTGATCGTCCTGAAGTGGCCTTGGAAGGGGTGACAAACGCCAGATCGGCTGAAGGTGCATCGGAAAGGATCCTCGCGACGTTGTTGGTTTTTAAAAAATTTCGCTTTCGATTTTTAACAATTTCGTGGGGTACTCGATGGTGTGGGGAGGCTGTGGGTGCGCGGCTCCTTGACCTTGGTTGTGGATGGACGTGGTGTTAGGTGATGCCTTCCGGGGCAGATCCGAAGCACCAAGAGACGGGTGATCGTCCTGAAGTGGCCTCGGAAGGGGTGACAAATGCCAGATCGCTGAAGTTGCATCGGAAAGGATCCTCGTGACGTTGTTGTTTTTAAAAGTTTTCGCTTTCGATTTTTATCAATTTCGTGGGGTACTCGATGGTGTGACGAGGCTGTGGGTGCGTGGCTCCTCGACCTTGGCTGTGGATGGACGTGGTGTTAGGTGATGCCTTTCGGGGCAGAGCCGAAGCACCAAGAGACGGGTGATCGTCCTGAAGTGGCCTTGGAAGGGGTGACAAATGCCAGATCGGCTGAAGGTGCATCGGAAAGTATCCTCGCGACGTTGGTTGTTTTTAAAAACTTCGCTTTCGATTTTAACAATTTCGTGGGGTACTCGATGGTGTGGGGAGGCTGTGGGTGCGCGGCTCCTCGACCTTGGCTGTGGATGGACGTGGTGTTAGGTGATGCCTTCCGGGCAGAGCGGAAGCACCAAGACGGGTGATCGTCCTGAAGTGGCCTCGGAAGGGTGACAAACGCCAGATCGGCTGAAGTTGCATCGGAAAGGATCCTCGTGATGTTGTTGGTTTTTAAAAAATTTCGCTTTCGATTTTTAACAATTTCGTGGGGTACTCGATGGTGTGGCGAGGCTGTGGTGCGCGGCTCCTCGACCTTGGCTGTGGATGGACGTGGCGTTAGGTGATGCCTTTCGGGGCAGAGCCGAAGCACCAAGAGACGGGTGATCGTCCTGAAGTGGCCTTGGAAGGGGTGACAAACGCCAGATCGGCTGAGGTGCATCGGAAAGGATCCTCGCGACGTTGTTGGTTTTTAAAAAATTTCGCTTTCGATTTTAACAATTTCGTGGGGTACTCGATGGTGTGGCGAGCTGTGGGTGCGCGGCTCCTCGACCTTGGTTGTGGATGGACGTGGTGTTAGGTGATGCCTTCCGGGCAGATCCGAAGCACTAAGAGACGGGTGATCGTCCTGAAGTGGCCTCGGAAGGGGTGACAAACGCCAGATCGGCTGAAGGTGCATCGGAAAGGATCCTCGTGACGTTGTTGGTTTTTAAAATTTTTCGCTTTCGATTTTTAGCAATTTCGTGGGGTACTCGATGGTGTGGCGAGGCTGTGGGTGCGCGTCTCCTCGACCTTTGGCTGTGGATGGACTGTGGTTAGGTGATGCCTTATGGGGCAGAGCCGAAGCACCAAGAGACGGGTGATCGTCCTGAAGTGGCCTTGGAAGGGGTGACAAACGCCAGATCGGCTGAAGGCGCATCGGAAAGGATCCTCGTGATGTTGTTGGTTTTAAAATTTTCCCTTTCGATTTTTATCAATTTAGTGGGGG
>JAPCYP010000289.1:92500-95000 GCA_035048595.1 Echinosophora koreensis
TACCCCACGAAATTGTTTAAAAATCGAAAGCGAAATTTTTAAAAACCAACAACATCACGAGGATCCTTTCCGATGCAACTTCAGCCGATCTGGCGTTTGTCACCCCTTCCGAGGCCACTTCAGGACGATCACCCGTCTCTTGGTGCTTCCGCTCTGCCCCGGAAGGCATCACCTAACACCACGTCCATCCACAGCCAAGGTCGAGGAGCCGCGCACCCACAGCCTCCCCACACCATCGAGTACCCCACGAAATTGTTAAAAATCGAAAGCGAAGTTTTTTAAAAACAACCAACGTCGCGAGGATACTTTCCGATGCACCTTCAGCCGATCTGGCATTTGTCACCCCTTCCAAGGCACTTCAGGACGATCACCCGTCTCTTGGTGCTTCGGCTCTGCCCCGAAAGGCATCACCTAACACCACGTCCATCCACAGCCAAGGTCGAGGAGCCACGCACCCACAGCCTCGTCACACCATCGAGTACCCCACGAAATTGATAAAAATCGAAGCGAAAACTTTTAAAAACCAACAACGTCACGAGGATCCTTTCCGATGCAACTTCAGCCGATCTGGCATTTGTCACCCCTTCCGAGGCCACTTCAGGACGATCACCCGTCTCTTGGTGCTTCGGATCTGCCCCGGAAGGCATCACCTAACACCACGTCCATCCACAACCAAGGTCGAGGAGCCGCGCACCCACACCCTCCCCACACCATCGAGTACCCCACGAAATTGTTAAAAATCGAAAGCGAAATTTTTTAAAAACCAACAACGTCGCGAGGATCCTTTCCGATGCACCTTCAGCCGATCTGGCGTTTGTCACCCCTTCCAAGGCCACTTCAGGACGATCACCCGTCTCTTGGTGCTTCGGCTCTGCCCGAAAGGCATCACCTAACACCACGTCCATCCACAGCCAAGGTCGAGGAGCCACGCACCCACAGCCTCGTCACACCATCGAGTACCCCACGAAATTGATAAAAATCGAAAGCGAAAACTTTTAAAACCAACAACGTCACGAGGATCCTTTCCGATGCAACTTCAGCCGATCTGGCATTTGTCACCCCTTCCGAGGCCACTTCAGGACGATCACCCCGTCTCTTGGTGCTTCGGATCTGCCCCGGAAGGCATCACCTAACACCACGTCCATCCACAACCAAGGTCAAGGAGCCGCGCACCCACAGCCTCCCCACACCATCGAGTACCCCACGAAATTGTTAAAAATCGAAAGCGAAATTTTTTAAAAACCAACAACGTCGCGAGGATCCTTTCCGATGCACCTTCAGGCCGATCTGGCGTTTGTCACCCCTTCCAAGGCCACTTCAGGACGATCACCCGTCTCTTGGTGCTTCGGCTCTGCCCCGAAAGGCATCACCTAACACCACGTCCATCCACAGCCAAGGTCGAGGATCCGCGCACCCACAGGCCTCGCCACACCATCGAGTACCCCACGAAATTGATAATTATCGAAAGCCATCCTTTGGAAAACGAAATTGAAAAAATATCAAAAGCCGTCTTTTTAAAAACCGGTGCCAGCAACATTTGTGAGGGGATCCTTTACGGTGCGCCTTCAGCCAGTTTGGTGTTGGGTTACCCCCACCTTGGTCACATCCGGACGATCACGCATCCCTTCGTGTTGCGGTTCCGCCCCAGAAGGCATCACCTAACACAACGTCCATCCATAACCAAGGTCAGGGAAGCGCACCCATAGCCTCGACACCCCTTGGAAAATCCCCACAAAAACGAAACCCATCCGATGCCCGCATTTTTCCCCGGGCCCACCTCCAGGGCCCAACCCGGGCCCGCCCGTGCCCGGGCCACGGAGTCGATCGGGTCGGAAGATGACCCGATCGAGTCACCTACCATGCCGTGGGCATGGTCGGTGTGCAATGTTGGGGATCATTGCATGGGGTAGGGGGGGGCATGACCATGGTGCACCAGGCGTGGCACCAGGTCAGGGTCAGGCTGGCACCTCTCCCCCCCCTATAATAGCTTAATATGCAAAGACCCATTTTCCAGCACAAGACATCCTTTTTGCTGGGGAGACATACTCTTTTTTCCAACCTAGAGGTCGAATTTTGGCCTGATTTTTTGCAGGGTTGCTTATAAAAATGGGAGCTAGGGGATGAAAAATTTACAGAATTTTTCACCATACCATTTTTTTTTTATAAATTTTCAAAGTGGAAAACCGAAACAATTCCCGAAAAATGGAAAATGGGTCTAGGCATCGAATTTTGAGCTGATTTTTTGCAGGCACACTACTTATATTATTCCCAAGGTGTCCACCAAGTTTCGTGGCATTTCATGAAGGTGGTGATTTTTTATGATTTTTCAACCGAAATCAGGAATATGCGACAGTTCGACGATAAGGAACCTAGGCTACAAATTGATTTTTGACCTGAATTTTTGCAGGCACTCTTGCTATATTATTTCCAGCTTTACCTCCAAATTTCGTTGCATTTCATTGAGGGGTTGGAGTTTTAAGAAATTTTAGCCGAAATGTGG
>JAPCYP010000289.1:105000-107500 GCA_035048595.1 Echinosophora koreensis
CCCGAAAGGCATCACCTAACACCACGTCCATCCACAGCCAAGGTCGAGGAGCCACGCACCCACAGCCTCGTCACACCATCGAGTACCCCACGAAATTGATAAAAATCGAAAGCGAAAACTTTTAAAAACCAACAACGTCACGAGGATCCTTTCCGATGCAACTTCAGCCGATCTGGCATTTGTCACCCCTTCCGAGGCCACTTCAGGACGATCACCCGTCTCTTGGTGCTTCGGATCTGCCCCGGAAGGCATCACCTAACACCACGTCCATCCACAACCAAGGTCAAGGAGCCGCGCACCCACAGCCTCCCCACACCATCGAGTACCCCACGAAATTGTTAAAAATCGAAAGCGAAATTTTTTAAAAACCAACAACGTCGCGAGGATCCTTTCCGATGCACCTTCAGCCGATCTGGCGTTTGTCACCCCTTCCAAGGCCACTTCAGGACGATCACCCGTCTCTTGGTGCTTCGGCTCTGCCCCGAAAGGCATCACCTAACACCACGTCCATCCACAGCCAAGGTCGAGGATCCGCGCACCCACAGCCTCGCCACACCATCGAGTACCCCACGAAATTGATAATTATCGAAAGCCATCCTTTTGGAAAACGAAATTGAAAAAATATCAAAAGCCGTCTTTTTAAAAACCGGTGCCAGCAACATTTGTGAGGGGATCCTTTACGGTGCGCCTTCAGCCAGTTTGGTGTTGGGTTACCCCCACCTTGGTCACATCCGGACGATCACGCATCCCTTCGTGTTGCGGTTCCGCCCCAGAAGGCATCACCTAACACAACGTCCATCCATAACCAAGGTCAGGGAAGCGCACCCATAGCCTCGACACCCCTTGGAAAATCCCCACAAAAACGAACCCATCCGATGCCCGCATTTTTCCCCGGGCCCACCTCCAGGGCCCACCCGGGCCCGCCCGTGCCCGGGCCCACGGAGTCGATCGGTCGGAAGATGACCCGATCGAGTCACCTACCATGCCGTGGGCATGGTCGGTGTGCAATGTTGGGGATCATTGCATGGGGTAGGGGGGGCATGACCATGGTGCACCAGGCGTGGCACCAGGTCAGGGTCAGGCTGGCACCTCTCCCCCCCCTATAATAGCTTAATATGCAAAGACCCATTTTCCAGCACAAGACATCCTTTTTGCTGGGGAGACATACTCTTTTTTTCCAACCTAGAGGTCGAATTTTGGCCTGATTTTTTGCAGGGTTGCTTATAAAAATGGGAGCTAGGGGATGAAAAATTTACAGAATTTTTCACCATACCATTTTTTTTTTATAAATTTTCAAAGTGGAAAACCGAAACAATTCCCGAAAAATGGAAAATGGGTCTAGGCATCGAATTTTGAGCTGATTTTTGCAGGCACACTACTTATATTATTCCCAAGGTGTCCACCAAGTTTCGTGGCATTTCATGAAGGTGGTGATTTTTTATGATTTTTCAACCGAAATCAGGAATATGCGACAGTTCGACGATAAGGAACCTAGGCTACAAATTGATTTTTGACCTGAATTTTTGCAGGCACTCTTGCTATATTATTTCCAGCTTTACCTCCAAATTTCGTTGCATTTCATTGAGGGGTTGGAGTTTTAAGAAATTTTAGCCGAAATGTGGTATGCTAGCGTACTTAAACATGTGGTGGACCATGGATGACAGGTTTGCTTTTCCACCACGCCTTCTAAAAAGTCTAGGGGGGGGTCAGGGGAATGCTCTCAAGCATGTGTCACAACATTTTCCCGTCGGTGCTCGGTGCATCTGCGACGTGTGCCCAGCACAGTGGTCGTGCACGAGCCACCCAAAATGAACCTCCATCTTCCGGCACCAGCACCTTCAGCCGGTCAGTGCCATGTGCACCAGACCCTTGCAACCTTGGTTCCTTTCCGCACCGACCGAGCCAAGTCAGGAATCTGGTGCACCAGACCGAGCCATGTCAGGAATCCGGGGCACCACACGGAGCCAAGTCAGGATTCTGGTGCACCAGACCGAGCCAAATCATGAATCCGGCGCACCACACCGAGCCAGGTCAGGAATCTGGTGCACCAGACCATGCCAGGTCAGGAATCTGGTGCACCAGACCGAGCCAAATCATGAATCTGGTGCACCAGACCATGCCAGGTCAGGAATCTGGTGCACCAGACCGAGCCAAATCATGAATAAAGAGCCAGATCAGGAATCTGGTGCACCTTGCCGAGCCAAACCATGAATACCGAGCCAAGTCAGGAATCTGGTGCACCAGAACCTAGCTACCTTGGTTCCTCTCCGCACCGATCGAGGCAGATCCGGCACCTGGTGCACCCGGGGACCCGTGGCCGATGCACCATTCCCTCGTTCCCGGTTGGAGATAGCTGTCACCGAGATAACAACTACAACTACAACTACTACTACTACTATATATATAATATATAATATAATATAATATATATATATATATATAAAATAGCCAGGTACCTGCCCCCTATAATAGCTTAATATGCAAAGACCCATTTTCCAGC